>JZLH01S0604533.1:0-11610 GCA_001188425.1 Eucidaris tribuloides | reverse complement strand
CCCGCAGTACGGTTTTGTTTTTGCAGCGGTTTATTTCGTCAACTTCGTGGGAAAAAAAATTTCGCTCCCAGGCCCCCTCCCCCCTTGACGTTTCGCGTAATATGTTCACAACGCGAAAAGCTCTCACCGTGATGTTTCATGACTTTTTTCCTCCGAGTCTTCCGCATCTTTTAAGACCGAATTTGCAACGCCCGGGTACGTGGTTCCGAAGCACCAAAAATTGCTCAAAAACGCGATTTTGTGTACAATTCAATACAAATTGTGTTTTCAGCAAAAATTCATAAATGTATGAATATTTTTGCTTTTACTGATTCAAATTTATGATATATGATCGCGTAAGTGTCACCGACAAATTCCATCGAAAAAACAATAAAAAACAAAAGGTCAAAAAACAAAGAAATACATAAGAAATTGCAAAAACAATAAAATACACAAGAAATTGATCTGATATCGCAATTTTTTTTCAAGTACATTTGCTAAGAACACCACAAACGGTTTCCAAAAATTAACACATTTGGAGCTTTATTTAGTGAGTTAGAGCAAAAAGTATGATTTCACATATTAATTACACATAGATTAATATAATTAACTAAAAGCAATTTTCATGAAAAAAATAACTATTCAATTTTGTAGATTAGGTCGTGGGTGACGTGCGTGCCAATTTTCCTCGCAATTGTGCAGTTGATGGCTGAGATCTCTGGGGGGGTGGGCCATCAAGGGCTCCCCCTCGGCCATATGATCTCCCAAAATAGCTCGGCCTAGTTAGGGTTAACATCGGGGAGGTTCTATTTAAAAATTGTCAAACTCTGACATCTGAGCTAAATAAAAGTACTTGAATGAAAAAACACCGTAGTTACAAAACTTTTAAAGTTTTTTTTTTCCATTTACTACCAAAATAAGTACAGTTTAATATTGCCACATGGGTACAAAAATTGTATAACACAGCAGTGTATGGGGGAAACTGGGATGGTCACTCATTGATTTTCACATTTCAAATGCACTTATTGATCGTTTGGAACGACAATTTTTTTTCAGGGATTTATTTTTGGACCTTATCCAAGATCCTATTAGCATGGAGGATTGTGTAGCTCAGATATTTAAAACTATGATGCCTTTGATGCTTCTATTTAATATCCAGTGGAGCACGTCTTTGAAGTGGTGGTTGAATGCATCCATGGTTTGCCCCAGTTGGAGGACTCGGTTTGGGGTGAGGCTGATTGTTTTATCCAGTACCATTTTCCTCATCAACAACAACAACAGCAATCGACCGGATTCAATCATGGCGGTGAGTCATTAGGAATTCATTTAGTTGATTTTGTGAGAATTTTTTATGTTGAGTCATGCTTTTATATCACCTGTACTCGACATTCCTAAACCAAAACCAAATTTTAAATGAAGTAGTGTATACCTTTCATCTGGTATATGTGAAAGCTACATATTTACCCTATTTTAGATATATGTATATCATCTATTAAAGCCCTAGTTTAGTTTTGGTGATTTTTTTTATTTGAAAGCTTTATGCCCAAAGGTCATATCGCACCAATAACAGATTCTAAATGTCTTCGTTTTTTTAAACATTAATTAATGAAAAATCTCTGTTTTTTTTTGGGGGGGGTCGTGGGGACCCGTAGATTATCGACTATATTTTACAGTATAGCATCCAAAGTGTTAATACGGTGTTAAGGTTATCTGAATTATACCTCAGCAGAAAGATCAGACTCTGACCTCCCCCCCCCCCCAAGAGTTTTCATTAATTAATTTTAAAAAACAAAAGACATTCAGAATCTGTTATTGGTGAGATATGACTTTGGGCATAAAGCTTTAAAGTAAAAAAAAAAATCACCAAAACTAAACTTAAACTTTAAATGCCCTGAAAATCACAGCTTCTTTTTTCAAGAATTTCATTAAAATATATGTAACAAAATATTTGTTTATGTAAAATGTGTAAAAATATGGAATGCTGATCATTTAAAAGTCCAATTAGTTATTCTTAACAATTCTTGGTAGGTATGAATGTTGTCTGATGTCTTGTGGGACACTACCATATTTATGAAAGATTGATGAAAAATTTGTCAGATTGACCACAACTACACACTGGCTTCCAAAAATTCAATAAATAGCATTAAAAAAAGTAAAAGTTGTTATGTAATATTCCAATACAGTCCAATTATATCCTCTAGCAGTGTATGCTTATCAACCTAATCCTTTGTATACTATTTGTTGAGATTGCAATGTTCCTGTTTGTTTTCTTTACCTATTATTGTAGATGATTTAACCTTGAGACCACATCGTACAGCCACCACCCTGTGTGTTCCTGATCCCACGTTCAACGATGTCTGCAGGCATAGGGTTCTTCTCCCACAAGGCACTCCAGTACAGAGAGAGCTTTTGACAGGTAAAGACTTGCAAGATTTGTCATTTGTCTCTAAAGTGACAAATTTTAACCTCAATTGTATGTGAAAAAGACTTTTCCAAAGGTATAATTTACCAATTACCAAAGTTAGACTACTGTGTTATACTTTGGAGTGCACCACATGCATATGTCATGCATGACATTTATCCATAAAATACTTATCCAGTGGCACTATAATTTTCCAAAGTTTTGTATTCTAGGATGTTTATTTGTTCAAATACTATTATGTAGCTCAGATATCACAATCATTTAACTTTTTTTTTTAATTGAAGCTCCAGAATGTTCAACAGTGTCTTTAATATCTTCTTGTAGCTAGGAGCTCGAAGCCAAATTTACCTGTCTAAATCTCAGATTTTAATTCCCCAAAATAATACCACTGTGCAAGGTAAAAAGAAGGCAATCCCATCTATTTCAGTTTTTGGCACTCTTCATCACCTGACCATTAAATATTTTTGAGATATGAGGTTTTTTTTTTACCTTAGTAAAGCAATGAGTCACTGTATAGGTCTACTGATTTCAGTTTCAGTCCATCTGTCAACAGATGACCAACAAGTAAGAAGATGCATACCACCTGTTTCTTGATCCTGAGTTGGGTCAATTTCAAGTAATTTTTTGTTTGTTTGTCAGTGCTCGTGAAATTTGGTACACACATTGGTCTTTGGAGAAGATGTGCAAGACACATTTTTTTAATGCATCAGAAATTGTGTTACCGTGGTAACAGCGTATTGTGGCAATAAATCAGGAAAATGTTGGGGATCAAACTTCTTCCTTTTTTGAGCAATGATCATGAAATTTTTCACATGTATTGATTGGTCTTGGGGAGAAGATGTGCAAGACAAATGTTTTGAATGTGTCAAAAACTGCATTTCCGTGGTAATGGCATGTAATGGTGATAAATCAGGGTCCTGATTTGGGGGGGGGGGGAGGGGGGTATTAATCTGTTGGAGATGATTTAATTTCAGTTTAACACGCATTTCCATAGACTCCAACAAAAGTTAACTCGTACTTAGTCTCCAACGGGTAAATCACCTTCAGTGATAATTCTAGTCTTGTTGTTTTTGATAAATTTACGATTCACATACACCAGTCTTCTTCATATGGATTTTCTACTTTGTAGCATGTGCTGGGGTAGGAGGTCATGCAGGTGGTATTCCATTTGAAGTCTGGTGCAGGTTTTATTATCCCAATGTCAGAGACCAAGTCATTGCTAAGGTGAGTCAGTGATGAATGCTATCATATTGTTATTGTACTGTATCAACTCATTTTAAAATGTTTTATTTTAGTATATATTTTACACATATTACAATGTACAGGCATTGTGTATTTGAAGTTTGGCTGTTTCTGACCTTGCAAAAAGTTATTTATGATGTTGTGATACTATGAAACCTTAGAATAGTAGTATTTAGTAGCATTAGCAGTGTACTACTACTACTAGTACTACCACATGTACTACTACTACTACTACTCACTACTGCTACTACTACTACTATTAGTAGTGGTAGTAGTAGTAGCAGTAGCAACAGCAGTAATAGTGATAGTATCAGTGGTAGTAATGGTAATAATGGTATGAAACAATTATACAGTCAAATCTGTCTATAGTGGCCATCCAAGGAAAACAGAAAAAGTGGCTGCTAAGACAGGTTGGTGGTCATTCTGAATTTTTAGCACAATACAGTCGTCAATGCATACACGATATAATATACACAGCCTCATGACATTGGAACACTCACTGGCTGCATATAAACAAATCTGCACACACGTACATGTCACCAGACACAGTTTTGCTCACCTAAAAATTGTCAGACTTTGTTACAATATTCTCTACATGATATTTCCGTAAAATGTTATTCAATCCACCCACCTTTCAAGTTAAAATTTGGCTTGACCAGGCAATCTAACCGAAAGTGACAATTCCGTGCAGTTGAAAGATCAATCACAGCATGGTCTTCCATACAATGCAATCACGTACCAGCACAGTCGGTCTGAACTAGTGCCAATTTCACTGTGTTAGGGCGTTCTATATGTTGTACACATACATCAGAACTACAGTGACGGAAAGAGGTTTTTTTTTTTGGCCAGCATGCTTTCTTTAATCTTGCCGTGCATCGTTACGATTTTAGAATGAAATTGCCAAAGTAAAATTGTGTGAAACTGTGTGTATCTTTTCAGTGTGCGTGCGCATTATTTATGATACGATGTCAGAATAAAATCTCAATAAAAGCAAAAAAGTTTGTAGAGTGTCTGTCATGTTTTGCTTTTGTGAATAAAACTTTAATTTAAAAAATGTGTGAAATTGTTTTTCTTTTTAGCCAGTCTCTTTTAAACTTCCATGCTGAGTTTTTTTTTTAATGCACCAATATTATTTCAGAATTAAACTTAGATTAAAAGTGATTGAGTGGAACTGTTTCTTGTTCTGGAAACTTTTTATCTTATCAATATTTGTATGCATCTCTTCATTACAGAATAAAACTATTAATTGGAATGTTGTGTGAAACTGGGTTCTGTTATGGGGGGGGGTGCCTTAGTTTATATGTTTGTATGTTTTTATGTGGCTAGTTAGGGACTGTGTGAAAGCTTGAAAACTATTGAAACTATTATGTGTTTGTGTGTGTTTATACTCATAGTACACCTCAAATTTTTTTCTTTGTTGTGGTGGCCCTGAAAAGGGCCGTTTAAGTTTTACACCTCCTTCACACCTTCTTGAAAAAATCAAGCAAGGTTGACTGCCTTGCCTCTTGCCTCTGCCGACCTTGTTCAGATAGTACTGCCTCATCCAAGTCGTCACAACGTTGCAAGATGTCGGTAAACCCCTTGCTGATGGCAAATGCCTTCATGTCTGCCAGAGTGCTGCTGATTTCATGCAGATTCTTGAACTTCGCCTCCTGCTGCGGTGGCTCTTTTTCGTCACTCTCTTCTTCCTCTTCCTCCTCCTGGCTGTCGAGACTACGTTGGAAATCTTCGACAGTGGTAGGATGTTCATTGCCAGCTGTAGCCGGACTCGCGTCAATCTCCACCAGCTTTCGATCGAGGGGAGCTTGTACTCATCACCGACATTCTCCTGCTTCCGTTTGATGATGTTGAGAATCTGAGTTCCCCGCATCGGTTGTCTTGGATACTTCCGTTTTGTGCGATGGACCGGGCGCTCATCTGCTGCTGCTCGTGCATCCTGATGACTTCGATCTTCTTCTCGAGGGAAAGTGGATGACGTCCTGCCGCGTTGTTCTTCTCGATGATTGGAGCCATGATGTAGATTCTCGCAGAAATGTAGACTTGAAGTAATGAAGATTGGAACTGGGTACTGATTCGATGACAGTCAAGTAGCAAGTGACATTTCTTCCATTTGATATGGGTTTATATAGCCCTTGCGAATGATGCAAGTGCAGTGCCATCGCATTAATCCATTGTGACTGACAGCTATTGTTGTCTATAATCCGACTTTTCATCGAGTGCATCAATGCAAGACCGCCAGGCAGACCAAAGAAGCCACAGAAAAAGTCAATTAAGTTCTAATTAGCACAAAAGTTAATCCCTATTCATTCAAACAACATTAAATCAGCACCAAATGGATTGCCTTACTTTGTTGATTTTCTGTATTACAGAAATGTATGTAGGGTAATTGGGCTAATAGGGTAATAGAAATGTTAGCTGTAATGTTGTAAACAAATCAGTTAAGATGTTCATATCTGCATGAATCTTGAAATCAGTTGACCACGATTGCTGCATTGTTTGACAACTGATTTCCAGATTATAAAGGACACAGGCTAACATTATGGTGCTTCAAGTTAAAAAATTGTCAAACTTTGCTATTGAAACACGGTCGACACGGTGCAAAGTTAAGATTTTTTTTTTAATATACCAAGTTCTGGACATCAACAATTTCCATTAAAATGTTGAAACGTAAATTATGACATGTTGTGAATGTCCAGACCACACTGCCCCATGCACAGTAAAAGATTCAGACGACATCAAGTTAGCTGACAACTTTGTATGCAAAATTGTGGCCAGTTGGTAACTGAACCATACTGGAAGATCACTGTTAAAAGTCACACTAAATTAATATGACATGCAATTCAAATAAACTTGACTCTGTTTGTCACAAAAAAGGGGAAAAACCAGAAATCAAAGTATTATTAGTAGTCATATTTCAATCTTTAAAAGTCACACTAAATTAATATGACATATGATTCAAGTAAACTTGACTTTGTATGTCAAAAACAAAAAAGGAAAAGACAAAAATCAAAGTGTTATCCATAGTCATATTTTAATCTTTAAAAGAAACATGTCAATTAATGCACAAGACTGATGGAATTTGTCTCCTTTTTATTCGGGTATAATGTCATATTGTTAAAAATGAGAAGCCCCCGAATAAAAAGGAGACAGACTTCATTGGTCTAGATGAACCCAGGAACTCACCAGTCATCCACATCTCGTGTAGGGTGCAGTTTTGCGTACGTACGGCCTGACGTGTGGCCGTATCGTCCTACAATTAAATTGTGACTGAACGAAAATTTGTTTGTGCAGTACAGTTTCAGCTCAGATCAGCCAGTGATAACCTACTAAGCAAACCAATTAAAACCTGCGTGCACGGTGCATGGCTGGCTGGCCGGGCCGGTGAAGAGCAGTGTTTTCGTGCAAGAAAAAAAGGTTGAGCTGCTTTTGGAAAACAATACCCCAATATGGATTTACATAATCCTTTCTGGACAGTAACAATGCAAGTGTCTAAGCAGCAGGTATCTAGGAAAACAGAGCAATTAACACACTTAATCCGTTTGCGGACCTTGGCTTGGAGTATTGATTGCATGAAAGCAAGATCTGTCGAAATGATTAAATCGCGTAATCCGTTCTGCCGAGTAACAATGCACGTATTTAAGCAGCAGGGATCTTGGTAAACAGACCAATTTAAACACTTTATCCATTCTCTTTCGAAAGAAAATTAAGCCACACATTTGACAATGTTGCCTTTGTATACGGCCTACATGCGGCTCGCTGGCCGAGACGCAAAATGCTACACATGATGCCGGCAGTTCCGGCTCAATTTCAGATTGGTGGCCACTATAGGGAGTGCGATTTCTTGCGCAGAATACAAAATCAGTGGCTGCTGGCTGCGTTAGACAGGTGACCGCTTATACACAGGATCTATAGAACATGATTTCTCTGTGGGGGAATTTTCAGTGGCCGCTATAGGCAGGTGGCCACTATAGACAGGTGGCCGCTAAGACAAGTTTGATTGTATTTGCTTTAGAGATTTTTTTTGATATACTTGAGACCATAACCTGTTCATTGTTTACCTGTTGCTAGGCAACCTTACCTCTTGCCAAGCTATGTGCCATGGTTACCATGCTGAGGAGAGGAGAACCCAGTGTCCAGACGTTCTCACTCCCTCTCAGGACGCACAGCGATGATCAACAGAGGGCGACAGATGAACCTCCAAATAAGGTAATTACCGAGGATGTAACCACATCAACAAAATACGAAATTACCTCAGAAACAAAAGACAATTCTATATGATTGAACTTCTAGCATAGTTTAGGAGCAAGTTTGTTGGAATTATATTAGATATTGAACTGAATTATTTATTGTCTGTACAAAAATCACTAGTCTGCCTTAATTTAAGACCGTTGCCATGTATGGGTATACATTATGTCTGATGCATGAAATTTCTGTACAAATTTGTACCATGTCCATATTCTTGCAATATCACACGTTTTACAATCTCATGCAAGATTAGTATTCATAGACCAATACATACTTCTGCTGAACTGAACTTGACACACAGGCTACATAGCAGGTTGGTGTTTTGTGCATGATTCAAATTATTGTTAATTCTTAATCTTCAAATTTAATAGACATGACCTTCACAAGTAGCCTAAGGGATAAAGAGATATAAGTCAAACTTGTGTGTGGTAATTAAGAACAGTTCTTTACCCATTGTTCGGTCAATTCTTTTTACCTTTTCAGGGTTCTAGGACCTTTGCCCTTTGGTCAAATATATCCCCCTCCCCCGAATAACTACCACCTGGACGACTACTCCCCTAGGACAACTACCCCTCTAGTTCAATTACCTATTCGGTTAATTGATGTAAGTTCTGATTCATCTAAGTGAAATGTCAACCAATAATTATATAAATCAATGCAACTGGACTTATGTTTGTATTTTGACTAGAACGGTTAGTGTTCTATCCGGGACGCTTCATCAGCTCCTCTGAAGTGGTGGCGGGAAATTAGCTTTGTTGCGACTCTGCGCAGACGCACTGTCGATGTTAAAGGTATTGGCTAACATTTACCACAGTTAAAATAATCTGAGCTACATGATTCCCCATGCTACCATTGTTTTTGATAAGGTCTAAAAATGACACCCTGAAAAAATTGTATTTCAAAATGATTATTTAGTGCTTTAAAAAAGTGAAAATCTGAGTTGATCGGATTCACATGCCCATTTTCTCCCATAGACTCAATGTGTGTACACCTACGCTATTTAAACTTGCCCCGAGTTTCAATTGTTTATTCATGCATAACTTACCATTGGCAGTGTAACTTTCCAAACTTTTGTATTCTAGGGTGTTTATTTGTCCATATGAAAACTACCATGTAGTTCAGATATCAAAATTTGACAATTTTTTGAATTGAAGCTCCACAATGTTAGCCTATCACTTTAAGAGGAGCTGATGAAGCGTCCTGGATAGGATGCGAAACGTTCTCGTCAAAATAGAAACGTAAGTCCAGTTGCCGTGATTTATATAATTATTTGTTAACCTGTTGGGTTGTTGTTCCAAAGGATAATTGTCCTAGGTGGGTAGTTGCCTAGTCGTTAGTTGTCCAAATGGTAATAGTCATTGGGTGAAAGTTTTCCACCAGGAAGTTGTCCAGGGGATAGTTGTCGTAGAAGGATAAGCGTCCAGGTGGTAATTGTCCAGGTGGTAGTTTTCTGGATATGCCCTTTCAGTACCACACCAAGAATATCACATGCACTGTCTGCAGACATTTCTTGCACAGATATTGAGAGGGTTATCCCCTATACACTATTTCTGTTTCATCACCAGCTGCATGATGGTGGATTGCTAGATGTAACGGTCAGCTACAAACATACCACCGTAGAGCAGAAGGGACCCCACCCCAGTGCCCCTGGGGACAGGCTGTCTAGTGGTGGACCACATGTGTCCCTGGCTGTGACAATACATAGGGCTTGTGGATTAAAGGTAAGTGTTTGATAAATAGACAAACAAGTGAGAAAATGTATTGTATTCCCCTGCATTAGCAGTCATCATGGTTTTTTTTTCTGTGAGGGTGTAAAATCATGTTTACAATTTTTTTTTCTAAAAGTTCAATTTTAATGTACAACAAAAGTATTGTGAAACTGTAATGTTACACAAGGAAATTTATTATATAATATAATATTGTAATGTATTCATATATTTCATGACTTATATCAAGTAGGGATAAAGTGAAATATTTATTGATTAATTATGACATATGTTAAATTCCATACTTAAGTTACTCAAGTATAACAGAGTATTGTTACAAGGTTCAACCTGTCATGTAGATCATTGTCAATTCATCATCATCATTATCACTATCACTAAGTAATTATGTATCATCATTACATTGAATGGGATTATTGTATATAAATTACCATTGTCATATTAATCTTTCTTTTGATCATTTCGTCTATTAATATTGCAATTATTGGTCATCTTTAACTCTTAAAGTGATAGGCTAACATTGTGGAGCTTCAATTTAAAAAAAATGTCAAATTTTGATATCTGAACTACATAGTAATGTTCATATGGACAAATAAACACCCTAGAATACAAAAGTTTGGAAAGTTACACTGCCAATGGAAAGTTATGCATGAATAAACAATAAAAACTCGGGGTAGGTGCTACACAACAGTAAGATCTATGGGAGAAAATGGCCAGGTGAATCTGATCAACTTACGATTTTCACTTTTTAAAGCACTAAATAATCATTTTGAAATACAATTTTTCCGCGGCGACATTTTTAGACCTTATCAAAGACAATGTAGCATGGGGAATCATGTAGCTCAGATTTTTTTGAACTGTGGTAAATGTTAGCCAATACCTTTAATATGCCGAAGTTGCAGATCTGCACTAAATACAGAAACTCCATAGAGATTTAAATCCCTTGGCATGTTAAGACTTAAAAGATATCATCAGAGGCTTTCTCAATGAAATATTTATTGCTTTAATTAGCACCACCATAAGTACCACTGTCAAAATTATCATTATTTTAATATCATTACATCATGACCATCATAATTTCTCTTTGTACAGGCTTCAGCAGCAGCCTTGGCTCGGTATGACACCAGCATGCAGTACCCAAGCCAAGTGGGTGTCAACACCTATATCAAGATGGAAGTCTCATTTCTCTCCAAAGATGTAAGTAGTAGTAGTAGCAGTAGTAGCAGCAGCAGTAGTAGTAGTAGTAGAAGCAGTAGTAGTAGTAGTAGTAGTAGTAGTAGTAGTAGTAGAAGTAGTAGTAGTAGTAGAAGTAGTAGTAGTAGTAGTAGTAGTAGTTGCAGTAGTAATAGTTGCAGTAGTAGTAGTAGTAGTTGTAGTTGTAGTAGTAGTAGTAGTTGCAGTAGTAATAGTTGCAATAGTAGTAGTAGTAGTTGTAGTTGTAGTTGTAGTAGTAGTAGTAGTTGTTGTAGTTGTAGTAGTAGTAGTAGCTGTAGTAGAAGTAGTGGTGATGATAATAGTGGCAAGAATGATAACAATGACATCAATGATGATAATAATTCTAATAATGATAACGATAATTTTATAGTACTAATAACAAAGAGAAGAGGAAGCAGGAGAATGATAATAGTAATAACAACAACAAAACAATACATGTACACAATAAAAAAAACTAAATTGGAAATTAAAGGTAAAATTTCATGTTGAAAAGATGTTGGTCGTGCCAAGGTCAGAACCCTAATAACAGAAATGATGATTATGATGATGATGATGGCGATGATGATAATGATGATGTCATCATTATCATCATCGTTAGATATCATCGTCACAATCATCACCATCATCACCTTTAACATCATCACCATCATCACCATTATCACCACCATCTTTATCATCATCATCAGCAGCAGTAGCAGCAAGATCATCATTACCATCATCAGCAAGATCCTTATTACCATCACCAGCAAGATCCTTATTACCATCAATATCATGAATGAGAGG
>JZLH01S0604528.1:14365-32002 GCA_001188425.1 Eucidaris tribuloides | reverse complement strand
CTGATTAATTTTATGTTTGTTAGCTGGCTAAGGGCAAGTATCTAATTTTATTCACAAAAGTGGACATTTCATTTCTGTTTCCGTATAGTGAAATATACGTAAACTTTCACTCCAATAATGTTGTAAACCACCAATTGCCCCCTCCTGTTGTTTCAGCCAATGTCACAGTACACCAAGCACAACAAGTTATCAGAGATTTATTTTCATTTCGCACACGATTCCGATCGTGAAATGACCTTGTGAATAACGTATTTTCAGTTGTATAAGGGAATATTTGACGCGTCAATAGCGATTCCTTAAGTCACTTTGACGGTTTCATTGATTTTTCTTTATGTTAAGCCGTTATCAATATGTTTGATTAACTTTTGCTACAATTCAAATTACAACACTATTTAAAGAACTAGAACGGCGTACGTCCAAATGTATTGTCAGTGGGTTCATTCTTGTCTATTTTTTTTTTTGGAGAGTCGACCTACCCAAAATTTGATCTTCAGAAATAAATATCATTCATATCAGAGCAACCAAACGTGACTTTCTGACTGAGTTAATTGTAGCATATCACCCGATACATATGTCGAAAACGTATCTATGGGACAAAGGTTGTTATTTAATATCTTGCGTCGGCGTAATAATAAAGGAATCGCAGATCACCGTGTTATCAAAACGTTGAAAAGTTTCCTCGTGCATAGCATGCTGTTCTTGCATCTCGTTTTCATATCAAAGCACGTCCAGTGGCGACGTTGAAGAGATTATTTGGTACAATTCGTTGAATTAAGCGCTTTTTGCTCAGTGACGACTCTCAAGTTCCATTTCTTCAAGGATCTCAACCGAATTGCATGGAGTAGGAAAGCCATGTCAACTAATAGTTAATTGGCACCGCGTTGTTTTCCAAGATAAATCGCAGCATTCCTGTGTGTGTGTATTTTATTCCTTGCCCAATACGGTAAGTAACATGGCATATTTTGAACAATTTAGTCATGTTGAACGAATATTACTATTTCTAAGACTTGGGGTAGATGGTGGGTAATTGGAGATGCTCAGGTTTCCTGTTAACACAAGCATATGTTTTCGAATTTAAAATGATAAATATTACATATATATTTATCTTTATACGGTTCATAGCTGGGTGGCTCTTTAGTTGTATTCCAGTTTTTAATTGTATTTTAGTTGCTTAGTTGTTTTAGTTGTTGTATTCCAGTCTAGTTTGAATGAATGTGCAGAATGTATTATGTATAATCTACATGTATTATGTATATCGTATGAGGTTTAACGTACATGCGAGGACCAAAGTACAATGTGGATACGTGATCTATGCTCAGAACCTAACCCCAGTTCAAATAAATTCCCAGTGCTAGTATTCCATGCTTACAGTGACAAGTTAACGTAGCTTCATTCGTGTGAGATGTTGTTCAAATGAACAATGCATTCAAATCAACACGGCAATATGACGTGTGCATAATTCAGTTCAGTAAATTTTCCAGGTGCTCAGCCATAGAACTGAGATTTGAGTATAGTTTCAATTCTGCTTTTATAAATAAGACCAACTGCAAAAAGAACTGCACGAAACGAGCAAGTTAGCAAGTCCACTGCCACCAAGTAATCGGTACTTAACCTGATGTTGGTGAGATAGACACATTTCAATCTGACGGCCATGGTGTCTAATTAACATGAAGAATCTTATGTTTTAATAAATTTTCTGCCTTGGAATCAGGACGTAGTTCGAGGAGATCATGGGAGGTCAAAGAACCATCCGACTGTTCGCAGTTATCTCTTTGGTGACACTTCTGTTTCTTCTGCGGGAAGAATGGCATGGATCGTTGTCATGGCTTCCATTGTTTCTACGAGGTAACCCAAAAAGTCTTATTAATGTCTTAGTCATATCCAGGGTATCCTTGCCTATGTACTCAAGAACACTCTTGTTCAGATTAATGGCTATGTAGTGTACTCGCCCTCCTTAAATTACCCGTTGTATCCACATGCTAGTGATAACGTTGGATGTGATCGATTTGAAAGGGAGGGGTATGAAATATGATAAAAGCAGTCATCTGATTGTAGATGGGTGGTAGAAATTATGTAAAGTCAATATGTCAGAGGGATATTTTTCCATGATTACATTGTTCTCAAGGCTCGTGAATCAGAACAGACCAAGTAGAATACCTACACCGGAGATTCAGTCATCTCAAACAAGGTTCCGTATAATCACAACGTTTAAATTGTTATTCCAAAGGTTTATTATTCCCACGGGCGTACGGTAGTTTGGGTATTGGGAGGTGCAAATCTTGGGGAGGTGGAACTAAGGCAGCATAATGAGGTGCACATCTTGAAGAGGAAAAACTTAAGGTTAGAAAATAAGAAATGGGATGCAAATTTATGTTTGCTGGCTAGGAGCGAAACTCCTCTTCCTCGGCCAGGGGATGCACCCAGCCTACGCCATGACGTCACTGACCTTCCATATGCGGCAACAGCTTTTTGTCAAAATCAAGGAGATGGGTGATCATCACGTATATTAACCTCCTAAACCAACTGAGTGCCCAGTAGGAATGGACACACAGTCATTTGTGAGAACCAAGCATTTAAGTTAAACTTCCTGAAACTCTTCAAGGCGGTGCATGTATGTCTCACCAGCATCAACTGCATATACTGCACTTTTCTTGTCATTAAGAAAATTGAGTCTCATTACTTTCAAACCTTGTGTTTATCAATCTTTATTTATTAAATAAATCACAACTTAAAACATACAGGGGCGCAAATCCAGGGGGACAGGGGGGACATTCCCCACCCCCCCCCCCCGACGATTTGATGGTGCGGGACACAATATCAAATGTTCCCCCACCCCCACCGAATTTACATGTGTGCATAAGTCTGAGGAATTTGGAGAAATTTTGGCGTGACCGGGAAAAATCTTGGACCTGGGATTAGGAGAATTTGTTTTGTCCAACCCCCCCCCCCCCCCCGAGCAAGTTTTCGGCAACTGGTGTAACTGGAAAATTTTGTTGACCTGGGATTTGGCCGTGGATGAACATGTCGTCGCTGAATTCACGAAGTGGCATGCGACCGAAGATGCGCGAAATCACTTTTCGAGTAGAACGCGAATAAAGATTTTATCAGTCTTTCAACTGCTCATTACGATTTGTTATGAAGTTAAACTGTACGATTCAAGCACAGAAAGCCAAGACTCTACTCTTGCCTTACATGTCGAATTGTCCTTAAACTAAGTCCAAATTTTAACACAGTAAAGCTTGAAACGCAGGTGTCGTTTTGTAGAAAATGTTGCTTCAGCGTAGGAAGAATCCACGAAGTGGCACTTCGTGTAGAAAACAAGTACGATTTTGCGCGCACGAACCGGCACAAACGCTCGTGTCGCGCTGTAGTGTCGCGTGCGCAAGAGAAAAAAAATTCACGAACCGGCACAAGGGCGCGCGCGCCGTTGAGTTTTATGTACAGAAATGAATGGCGCATTACGGCGCGCGCGCGCTGGTGCCGGTTCGTGGATTTTTTTACTGTAGATTTTCAGGCTCGTGTCTGTTTGGCACTTTAATTATCTTTTTAATTAGAGAGAATTGGGTTCTAAAAGTTTGTGAAATGAAAGACCATTGCCAGAGAATGACAAAACTGGAAATAACTCAAATTTGACTTTGGACACAATTTTGGAGGTTTGTGCCACTTCGCGAATTCAGCGACGGATGTCCCCCTACATTTAAAAATGGATTTGCGCCACCGAAAACATAGACAAATCAAAGAGAGTATATTATGGTTACCCCGTCACTTGCATACGTGTATATATAAGTGTAATGGAAGCACTTACCAAACTTCAGATATCAAAAAACAAATTTTATATTTTATTTTATTTTATTTTATTTTATTTGTCTTTTAATGTATTGGTAATTTTCCATTTTCTTCCCCAAAAAAATATTAGTGCATTCGAGCTTAAAGCTTCGCAATTTTATTTTTGGACTTACGGTGAAATTGCAACCGTGCATGGTATTTGTAGAGCAAGACATAAGAGGGCTGAATATGTATTTCTTATTATGATTTTCAGTATAATATGAATAATGGACTTTATTTGTATCTACAGGTCTACTTCTTGTTACGATCGCTTTTTGGACGATGGCATTCCTGCACATGTCCGTGGTCACAGCTTCTCCATATACAACAGTCCGAGTCTTGATCGTACAATACTTTTTCCAACAGGTTGTGGATATTATGGGGTACTACTTCGCAAATCGGTTGGAGCAACAAACAAGGAACTGTCAAGCGGTGCAAGAGAAGTTCCTTTTGACTCTTATCAGATTACGGAAGGGACCATAACTTGGCTGCGATGACTTCCGTGGCGGAATTTCGACAACGCCATCCACTGACCACATACGTACATTACGCGTCATATATGGATCGTGTAGCTCGTGGAGAACCCAATGTAGTCATGCCTGGATCGCCATCTAGACTTGGACTAACATCGGGAACAACCGGAAAACAGAAGCTGATCCCTACGTCCCTCAAACGAAATCTACTCTTCATTTTCAAGTACATGATGATAGTGGTTCGCACCATTAAGATGGAAGTTTCCCCCTGGGCTTCGCCTTTGCAGAAGGTGTGTTACCTGTACACACACAATAAACCTCTTTACTCCGAAGGAGGAGCCGTAATGGGGCCTACCACAATGCTTCTCTTGCCCGATATCCTTTTTCGCGTCCAATTTAGCACACCTCCTGCCGGGATGCGTCTAACCAACGAGAGTCAATCGATGTACCTCCACATTTTATTCGCACTAAGAGACCGGACTCTTCAAATTATGAGCGTTATCTTCTCAACAAACCTCTACAGCTGCTTCCTCCAGATGGAAGACGAATGGCCCAAGTTCGTCGATGACCTACGACGAGGTCGTATCGGGGATCACGCTGGATTGGATCGCGACGTCAAAGCCGCCTTGGAGTCGGAGCTCTCTCCTGAGCCAGAGCGAGCCGATGAACTCGAATGCGAATTTCGCAAAGGATTTGATGGCATTGCGAAGCGTATCTGGCCTCAGATGAATGTTATTATGGCGATATCATCGGGAGCAATGGCCGTTTACACCAAAAGACTTCAGGATAAATACACGAAAGGTTAGATATACTTCTGAGCATTGGTATTAATGAGAGATGGAATTATACGGGTATTTGACAGGTTGAACAGACTCTGAAAAGGCCCATGAGGCTGAATAAGCTAGATGAGTGATTCATCAAAAATTTTGTTTTTGTTGAAAACATGAAGACACGTAATATTTTGAACGGTTCCGTCGAATCATTATGCGTTTAAACTGAATCTGTTAATCTAAGGTATATACACTATTTTACCAACGCTTTTACTACCATGTCAGCCGTATAATCGTTTTTTTTAAAGTAATAAAGAGTTCATGAAGTTCCAGTATACATGGAGCATTAATGGTTTAAGGAGCATTCCCTAATTACTCGAGATGAGCATCACGAAGAGTACTGCGTGAGGTTCTCAAAACTTTCCAGAATATTATTTAACACCAAATAGTGGGCTTAAGATTCGATTGACTTAGTGAATACGAAAAAGAGTTTCACCATTACGCCAGCCACAATGTAATATGATGGGGGTTTCAATACTAGCAAATGTCATCATACCTGCGTAACAGATCTGTCAAAAGCGGGAAATGGCGCGATTGCCTTTCAGATATTTATTCATATCTTCAACTTTTAGCATGCGCACATAGCCTAAATACAAGTTTTAAAGTTCCAATGCTTAATTTACATTGATATATAGCCATTTGTTGTACTCCCCATTTTGTCTAAAACAACATTTCAAAAACACCAATTTTCCGTAACTTAAATTTGACCCAGTGAAAAAAAATACCCCCATAACCCTAATCCAAAATCTAAGCCTAATTTTAAACCCCAGTCCTA
This sequence comes from Eucidaris tribuloides, assembly GCA_001188425.1. Classification (NCBI taxonomy): domain Eukaryota; kingdom Metazoa; phylum Echinodermata; class Echinoidea; order Cidaroida; family Cidaridae; genus Eucidaris; species Eucidaris tribuloides. Next base: position 26,099 of record JZLH01S0604528.1, on the reverse strand, counting down.
AATTAAACCTCGATATCCTGTTTAATATAATATGACCTAGTAGGAAATCAACCAAATGTCTGTGGACCAAACGACAGTTTATCATTGTAGAATGCTCTAAATAACATCGCCTGTGTATTTCAGTTAAACCGGCCATAGTCTAGAGATTAAAAGAACATCATATTGTCTTTAAGAAAAATTCATTTTTGGCGGATTTGACCTTCCACTATTACACAGGAGGTCACCAAAATGGCCTAAATTGTCAACAGTCAAACAATAAAACAGCATTTTGTTTTGATACACAGGTATTCCGATCATGTCTCCAGTCTACAATTCAACGGAGGCCGCCCTGGCAATAATATATCGTAGCTCCGGTCATTATTTGATTATTCCAGATGATGTCTTCTATGAGTTCATCCCACTTGAACACAGGTGGGCAATATATTTCTATTTATTTTTTTCAAATAATTTGTGATAAAAATGCAGCAGAAGTAGTAGAATGAATTGAAGCAGCATGTAACAAGAGGAAGAACGGGTAAATTAAAAGCATATTCTATTGTTGTGATAACAGCAGCAATTATCATCGAAGTAATAGTAGTAGTGGTTATAGAAGTGTCAGTGGTAGTGGTAGGATTGTAGTTATAGTAATGGTAGTAATAGCGGTAGTAGTAATGGTTGTTGTTTTTGTTGTATTCGTCGTTGTAAGATTAGAGATAGCGGCGGTAGCAAGAAATTGTCAAAACAGCAGCACACTCTATACTGTAGTAGGAATCAACAGCCTTTTCAGGAAAATTTTGAGTGTTGTAGCTTACTTCTTGAGTGATCTATTTTATATGTACTGTGAATTTTCTGTTGACGCAATTAATGCAGCCGATTAATGGTCTTTTTTCCGTACATGTAGATTGTTTCTTTGCTTCTTTATATGCTTGTGTCCTTGTGATTATTTTTTTGGAAATTTCTAGAAAATACTTAAATTACTGTTGCTACAACAAAACTCTACAGAGCAATGGACGACACATGAGCATCGTAAATTACCATCTTCCTGTTGTTCTTGGCTGCTTCTGGCATGCTTATATACAGCTTGAATACACGAAAACTTGTACTTCTCATTTATCTCTTGTCCATTTCAGTCAAGAAGAGCAACCAGATACCCTTCTTGCCGAGGAAGTGAAGGTCGGAGAGATATACGAGCTCGTTTTCACCAACATGGACTCCCTCTATCGGTACCGGGTGGGAGATGTTGTGAAAATCGCAGGATTCCACAACAAGGCACCCGTTCTGGATTTCCAGTACAGGTATGAGATTGTTCCCTTCAGTATTAAAGTCAGTACAAAATTAATGACAAAACTATGCAATTAAGTTTACGTTTTAGATAATTGTTCGTACAGAGATATAAATATATTCAGAAAGTGTTCTAAAATTGTACACTAATCACCCATTTTAAGAATAAGACTTGAGATCATTTCTTTGATTTAATAGTACTCCTTATTCATAAGCTTATCAAAAACTAAAAGAACTTTATTTGTTTTTGTTTTTCAAAATTGGTTCTGTCCATGTTATTGTGAAGTTACTGTTGACTAAGCAAACATTTTTGTTAAAGAACATCTACACTATTTGCAAGGTTGAATAGCCATACATATTCTTTCCGTAAACTACAAATGACTAAATAACAAGGTACGTTTCTTCCACAATACTTACGGTATGACGAGTACACCTTATGAATAGGTAACCTCGTGTATATAAAAGGCAAATGAACAGTTTGATTTCTAGATGTCACTAATTGGTGTTAAGTCAAATATTAACCTACTTTGTATACGTTGTGTGATGCAGTTAAGTGAAAAGGTCATATTAGACGTAACACATAAATTTACATATTCTAGAAGAATTCAGAATAAATCAGTTTTAGAAACTACTTACTATTTCTTATGAGTCACAATGCAGGTCTGATGCAGTTAATTGAAAGGGGGATATTCGACATAACAGACAAAATATTGCGTACATATTCTCGGGAAAATTATGGATAAAGCATTAATTTTAGTCACTACTTACTACTTCTAACAAAGTTATTGTGCAGTTCTGATGGAACGAATTAAGCAGCACATCCAACATGCTGGTCAATGGAGATGGAATGTTTACATGTTTTTTTTCTGTTATCTATTTATAACGAATACACTTATTTAGAGCCGGAGACCTGTTGAACCTGAACGGTGAAAAGACCCCAGAAATCTCGATTCGAGGAGCAATCACCGACACAGTAGCTCAATACAAGGGTTTGCGTTTGACTGATTACGCCTGCATTGAGAGTACACTATTCGAAGAAGCAATGGGTAGGTCTGACGCTTTCACCAAGTATCGCTACACGGCAAGAGGTGGTGTAAATAAAAACACCCATGAGTGTTATGAGAGGTGTAACACGGGTGTAGGCCTATTTGTTTGGTGGCGTTACACACAATTGGGTTACCTCTCTGGAAACATTGAAGGGCAGTGACATGATTGGGAGAAATAAAAGATACCTCTAGAACCAAACTGGTTGAAGGATATACCAGTCAATACATCAGCTGGAGTCTCTTGGCTGGAAAGATTTGCCTTGCATTTGTTTACCTAAGGAGTATCAAGCATGAACATATTAGTATCGTATTTCTCTCGTGCCCCAAGAGAAATGAATCCAATAAAAAGCTACACAACAAATTTGTCTGTCACACAAGGCATAATGATGGTTGTTCTTTTAAAATGGGTCAACTTTTGACTACAAAATGTTCACAGTGGAATCCTTGCATAGTTTGCTTGATTCTAGTATAGTTTTACCCCAAGTTGAGGACTACCTCCATCGTCTCATTCACCTTTGAGTGGTATTGTTTTAACACTGTGGTCAGTAGTATAAATAGTAATCTGTGAATTCATGTGTTGGCATATTAATTGTGTCATTACTTTCTTGCACTATGGATTGCCGTTGTGTGTGTGTGTGTGTGTGTGTGTGTGTGTGTGTGTGTGTGTGTGTGTGTGTGTCTGTCTTTCCTTCCTCTCTCTCTCTCTCTCTGTATGTGTCTGTGTGTCTGTCTGTGTATATGTGTGTGAAATCTTGAAAGGCTTTGTGACTTCAGAATGAAATTATAAATTACATGTACAGTCATTTATGGTTCTCTTTCAATTATTAACAAATTTACAGGAGTGAAGGACTCGAATCTTGCTGCCTTCTACGTTATCGTCCTTGAACTTGATGGGATAGAAGAACTGAAACGAGACGGAAAATGGGACAAAAACAAGGTTTGACAAATTTACGTTCTTAAAGTACGTCTGGGATCTCCTAGTTTTAACTTGTTGCAGGTAACCTGAAAGCCCAAGTATATTTTTGGTCAGTCAGACAAATTTTTGGTCAATCTGTCACAAAGTATTCTATTGACACCCCAGACGTCAGAAAACAACATCATACCTACTGAAAATTGTTTATAGTGACAAATCATGATGCTTAAATTAAAGGAGAGCATCTAGCGGTATGTACATTAACTGTGGGAAATCTTGGGGTTTTTACATTTTTAGTAATTTCTCAAGAAATGGAAAGTTTCAGAGCAAGCAATTTTCAGAGTGTTAATATATCATATAGGTGTATCGAAAAACATAATTGCAAAGAATTTCATTTTTTTCCTTTTACCAAAACTATACCTTGGGCTTGAAATTGGCCCTGAATCAATGATACACCATAATAATGCCGTGTGTGATACCTTCGAGTCTAATGTGCAGTAACAGATTTTTAAGGAATTAAAATTTAACCAGTTGTTGAAGTAAACAGTACGGTCTGCCACTTCTCGAAATTCAAACTAACAATTACGTTCAAATTGTGGCCTTATAACACCGGAACACAAATGTTCATTATAAGAGGACTTCACAATCAATACTTCCTTCCAAGTTCCAAATCAATTGTGGTCAAATCTTAGACCTGCAAATGGGTCATCCCATCTGTAAAGAAATGATGGTTGCGGTGTAGGCAATAAGGTGATTGTGTAAATAAAAAATGAAAGAACTAGTAATTGGCCATATAAACACTACACAAAAAATAAGTTCCCCCTAAAACAAGTGTTTGTAATTTCCAAAGCAGGAACTTTGACAAGCTAAAATCAGGTACACATGTTACTGCACTTATTAGCTACCTTTCGTGAAAAATTTAGAGGTAGACATCTTTTCACGCTTCAATGAGCACAATTCAATGGCAAAGTGGCCACTTTTTCAAGTTCACATGCCTAATTTCATGACTTTGAGTTAACGATACTCGGACAGATTTAACATTTTTGCCACATCAGGGCATGCAAGGTGCTTTTCAGTTACTAGCCGACAAAGTGTATGACTTGTGTGCATATTTTCACGGTTGACTGAGCACACAATAAAGATTGAGAAATTGGGCATGTTAACATCTTTTGAATGTTTATTTTAATTAAATTCCACATCAAACGTGTTTTGAAACGTATGAATGATTTTTCAAAACCATATCCATTATGTCACGGTTGAGTGAACACGGATTAAATGCCCAAAATACGATATTTTTAAGTTTTTGAAAAAATGTGCATTAATTTTAAGCAGAGAAAAACAGATGATGATATTCACTTTTTTGATAGACCGATGCATGCCTATAGATGATCCTATAGCATTTAATTTACGTTTTCACGCTTCACTAAGCACAAAGGTCCGGAAATGCAGTTTACTCCTTATGGCCTAAAATAAAACGTTTTTTTCTGCCAAGTTGCGCACATCATCATCCTTGGGAGGGTTGCCGATTCCATTTTGGCGAAAAAAAAGTTCGATGCGTTCACACTTCAATGACAGACGATGATGGGTAAATTATGAAATTAGATGAATATTGTACGTCATGTACTTTCTACAGGTGACGCAATAAATCAGTTTGAAGTGTGGTCGTGATTGAGATGATCATTTAATGATCTGTGATGAAATTGTCGTGAGAATTGTCGCAGGTGAATGGGCTGCAAAACAGTAATGAAAAATCACCCAGTTTAAGGTCGTCTAAAAGTGACATCGCTCATTGTATGGGTGCCGATGCTGGCAGAGTAGATGAAGGCTACGTTCAGACATATGAATCATCGGAGGGTACGGTACATGTACCGGTACACTTCCCCCAATTGCCGCGGGAAAGGTTGATATTAAATAATCGTTCTTTATACGTCTCCAGAAGGGCCAATCAGGGTAACGCTACCATTACATGATCTTTATGTCTCAGCACAGCTTCTGCCTACTCGTGGCTTCATCGGTCCCGCATTACAATGAAGCGATGATTACTATTTGTAGACGTCTAAAACATGATTTTTTATACACTATTTTTGCACCCATTCAACTGCGACAAAATTCTCTATGAAATTCAGCACAGATCATAAGATGATCATCTGCAATCACAGACCACACTTCAAAACTGATTAGCGTCACCTGTAGAAAGCACATGACCGTTAAATTCAACTAATTTTCATATTTACCCATTATCGCTGTTCATGAAGAGTGACGCTATAACTTTTTGATCAAAATGGAATCGGGCAACCCTCCCAAGGATGATGATGTGCGCAACACTTGCAGAAAAAACGTCTTTATTTTGCGCCATAAGGAGTAAACTGCATTCCGACCTTGTGCTTAGTGAAGCGTGAAAACGTAAATTAAATGCTATTAGGATCATCTATAGTCATCGTCTATCAAAAACGTGGACAATATCATCATTCGCTCGTCTTTTTCTTGCCTTAAATTAATCACTATTTTTCAAAAACTTAAAAAATATCGAATTTTGCGCGCCATTAATCCGTGTTCACTCAACCGTTGACATTAATGGATATGCGTTTTGAAAAATCATTCATACATTTCAAAACATGTTTGATGTGGAATTTGATTAAAGTAAACATTCAAAAGATGTTAACATGCCCAATTTCTCAATTTTTATTGTGTGCTCAGTCAACCGTGAAAATATGCACACTAGTCATACACTTTGTCGGCTAGTAACTGAAAAGCACCTTGCATGCCCTGATGTGGCAAAATGTTAAATCTGTATGTGTATCGTTAACTCAAAGTTATGAAATTAGGCATGTGAACTTTAAAAAGTGACCATTTTGCCTTTAAATCGTGCTCACTGAAGTGTGAAGAGATATCTACCTCTAAATTTTTTCACGAAAGGTAGCTAGTAAGTACAGTAACATGTGTGCCTGATTTTAGTTTGTCAAAGTTCCTGCTTTGGAAATTACAGACACTTGTTTTAGGGGGAACTTCCTTTTTGTGTTGTGTTTACATTATTAAACTTACATCATGTTTGACTCGCAGGGGTTACATCATAAAGGTCACTGAAGCAATGGACAGTACAATATAATATGCAATGTTGTTGACAGAATGTAGATCCGATACATTTTGTGATACTCAGTTTTATATTTTCATTTTGTTTTATCTTCTTATTGAGTTGGTGGTTGGTGGTGTTTCTGTTTGGAGTCTCGCCTGAATCAAAACGTATAAGCAAGAACATAAATAACAAATCAAACGAAGCCAATTTTATTTTTTTCATTCATTTTGTTTCAAAATTACAGTTCATATCGGAACTCGACTCGAATCTTCGCCGTCACGCCGACCGGTACAATCATCACCGTGAACTTGATAGTATAGCGCCACCACAGTTGATTCTCGTACAGCCACGGTCATTCTCAGTTCTGAGAGACTACGTGCTGAGTAACTCCAAGGCATCGGCGCTTCAAATAAAAGTTCCGAAGCTGCTGCGAAAGAAAGAACGGATTCGGTTACTTTGCGAAAAGCAATTAAACTAGTAACGAAATAAAAGTCGAAAGATTGTACATAACTACACAAGACCTGTATTTTTAGTAACAGCATTATAGACTATAAAGTTTAAAGCCACTGGCTAACATTTACCACAGTTAAGAAAATGTGAGCTACATAATCCTCCACGCTCAAAGTGTCTTTGATAGGGTCAGAAAATGAAGCCCTGAAATAATTGTATTTCAAAATGATGATTTAGTGCTTTAAAAAATGAAAATCTACAAGCATTCAAATTGACCAGATTCACCTGCCCATTTCCATCCATAGACTTACTGTGTGCAGATTTACGCTATTTTATCATCCACCGGAGTAGAAATTGTTTATTCATGCATACCTTGCCATTGACTGCATAACTTTCCAAACTTTTGTATTCTAGGGTGTTTATTTTTCCATTTGAACACTACTTTGTAGCGCAGATATCAAAGTTTGACAATTTTTTTAAATTGAAGCTCTACAATGTTAGCCTATCACTTTAAGCAAAATTCATTTAACAGGCGATATGTAGTATTTCTTTTAATTCATGAGAAACCAAAGTTTATCGTATAAAAAAGCTACATTTTAGTATCAACATCAGAGATAGGAACCTCTTAAAATTTATTTTATTTACTCTTTCATTGACTTTCAGTTTTATAAAATAGAATATTAAGAAACTTTACCACACTTGAAATGATCAATAGTCCACAATTGACATCTTTAATATTGAGTAAATGTCGTTTCTTCTGTATTGTTATGTCCCATCGTACCTTGTTTCTTTCCTTTTTTTTATGTTTTTTATGTTGGAACCTGTAGGATTACCTCTATGTAAGTTTCGCCACAAACAATGCAATTTTTCTTGTTTTAGTATCACTATGTATTTTTCTTCTGATTACAAATATATCTACATGTACATCTAAATTTATATTTGTTGAATTTATTGTAACTTAATTCTGCATAATGATAGTCGCATATTGTAAATATATACTGCTGCCATAAAGCCTGAAAGTGTATTCAGAATTAAGTCAAACATTCATAATGACGAATTATTGAAATTTAACCGTAATCGTGTTTTTATTTAGTGTACAAAATAATTATGTTGTAATGCGCAGTAGAGTATATTATTATAGTATCTGCGCAATATAAATGTCCTTTATTATTATTATTATTATTATTATTATTATTATTATTATTATTATTATTATTATTATTATTATTATTAATATTATATAACAAAATATGTGTAAATGTATAGCCATTTCTAGTGTTTGGTGTTAACACCTAGAAAGTTCTATTTAAAGTGATTCTCTTTTCGAGAAAGAAAAAGATAATGTAAAGATAAACGTTGAATATAATGGAAATAAGATTTTATGAAATATTAAAACAAAAATACAGCCACGACCTAATCTACCGATAGTGAAAAATACATCTTCTTGTTCAGTCGGCAATGGTGCACATAGTAATTGGTACAACGAATTCTGGCGACATATTTTCGTTACAAAACCTGTAAAAGTGAGGAAGAAAGTTCTCTCTAAATTGAATATGAAGGTGAAGTTCCCTTCATTTGGAAATAAATAGAACACGAGAAATGTTTTGATGTAGTACGAATGCGTATGAATGTATGTACGTGTGTGTTTTATGTATGTTTGTATGTATGTATGTATATGTATATGTATGTATATGTATATGTATGTATATGTATGTATATGTATGTGTATGTATATATGTATGTAAATGTATGTGTGTATGCACGTGTGTGTTCATCTGTTATTTTGTTTATTTTATATTCAACTTACAATGAATAGACAAAAACGTAAAGGAAACAACCTCTGGGGTAAAGGGAATAGAAAGTTGGAAGTGATGTGACAATAATTCCGCGAATGATAAATTGTATTACGAAACGAAATTACCTGCCATACTGCGTGCATAAAAATATAGAGTACTCAGAACATGTAAAATAATTGGCAGAATGAAAACCATCAAAGAGTCTATTGAAAGGCATAGCTTTTTGTTTCAAAAAGTTGTATAAAAACAACGTGCACAAATACGGTTAAGAGTTACATTCTAGTGGATACTTTCATGACTAATTGATGTGCACGTATCTTAAAAAAAAGCTGCAAATTGTCTAATTATCACAATCTTATCACAATTTTACTTGTCTTATCCGAGCACCAATTAACAAATTTGGGGGAAATCTATGTCAAACAATACGGATAAAATGAAATTGATGTACCTTATATTCGTACTGTGATGACGCATGGGTAGGTGTAAGTCAATCAAACAAAGGCTACGCAAAAGTGCAAAACGAAATTCAGCCAGGGTAGGCAACATGTGTTGATAAAAGCCAGCTGCTATCTGTAGAATTCATCTCAGCTTAATCGAACCTACGACCTGCTTTTCACCGTCCGGGGTGAAATAAAGGGGGTAACGATAATAGTATTGACCCCATTAATGAAAGTGGAGAAAGCCAGTGGCTATAGTCCGAGAAGTGTGTTTGGTTGTTTGCGACAGACATTGCGGCAGTTGAAATGTTCATCACGCGTAAACGCAATATACACGAGATCGAAAATGATAGGAAAATTGTTGAGAGGCTGTTTTTAAATTCGTGGCAATGTATCGACCAGGGTAAGATAGGAGGAAATTCAATTTTTTTACATAGAGTTGCCACAACTCACATAAAATCTATAAATGATGAATGAATTTTGCATAAATTGATGACATTGGTGGGTTCCCAATAACCTTAATGCAAGTTGATCTCTCTCCTGTCGGTGTACATTACATGTACGTGTTACTTTTCACTAGAAAACCGTACTAGAAATTAAATTTCCTACGGTAGTTTTACATGTACATTTCCTGTTATTTTAAAGAAACTGAGATTAAACACATTTCAGCATTTATAATGGTCGGCGTTAATGTTTTTAATTCATTGTAAGAATTAGTAATTCTGATTCTAACGCTACGAAATATATATATAAAATACTGTGTATTTCTATAATTCCAAGCCCCGTTAACCAATTTTATTTTGCTCAGCATCATTTAGACGATGCCTAATTGCTGAAAATTGTTTCTTTCACACTACATCTTATATTTTCTACAGAAAGAAAATTCACTGTCTTCTTTCTTTCTTTCTTTCTTTCTTTCTTTCGTTCTTCTTCTTCGTCTTCTTCTTCTTCCTTCTTTTTCTTCTCCTCCCTCTTCCGTTTCCTCTTACATTTGTTTAACTTAACCAAATTTCTTTGTTTTTTCATGTTTCTGTTCTCCTAATTCTTCTTCCTATACTAGTCTTCTTTCCTTTCCCGCCCTCTTTAAATTCAAACAGTAATTCAAATACATCTGCTAGCAGACACGCAACACTGACAAATCAGACAAATACGGGGAATCATTAAGATACAATGATTTAGCGGTGAACGATTATTCGGTATAGCACAAAAAAGTGTTCAGTCTTGTAATGAAAGAATGTACTTAGGCCTCTTGGAAAACAGGAAAAGTCAAAACAACATGCCGGCTTACGGTTATTTTTCTAACATTTGGTAAGAGTGGGGATGATATCGACGCATACGAAAACATAACAGTAATACGCATAGGCCTATAGTATGGGACCTTGGCCAGGGTATTGAAATGTGGACTACGAAAAGAAATCGCACCCGTTCTTCCATAGATCGATATGTCCAAAATTACCTGTCTGCGTTCATTCACATTATTATGACCTTTTCCATCCAAATAATAATGTAAATGTATACCGGTAGTTGTTCAGTGATGGCACATTAAAGGCACTGTATAACAGTGTTTCCAGTTTAAAAAATCTGAGCTGCATGATTCCCCATGCTACCAGTGTGTCTGACATGGTCTAAAAATGAAGCCCTGAAAAAATTGCAGTTTAAAACGATCAGTAAGTGCTTTAACAAAGTAAAAATCATTGAGATACCATTCCAGCTTTCCCCCATAGACTGCTGTGTTGCAGAATTTCCTATCGCCCGATAGGAAATTAATGTACCAATTTCAATCTGCACATATTGTACCAGTGACAGCATAACTGTCCAAACCTTTGTGTTCTAAGGTGTTTATTTGTCCATTCAAACACTGTCAGATATGTCAGATAGCAAAGTTCGACAATTTTTTAACGTGTCTTCCACAGTTTTATATAGTGTCTTTAATGGCGCCAAATTAGAATTCATTTTTATTTAATAAAAAACATATATACATTTGTCTGGTGGCTAGTAAATCGTCTTTTACTGTATGTATGGCGCCGTAATAATGTCCAGGACAAAGAACATGATGTGCATGTATGGATGTAATACTGTTGAGAACACCATTCAATATTTCACATTCCTCATTCATGGACAGCTTAGATAAGCCGGAATGACCACATAGAATCCAAAGAGTATATCAAAGACACAAGCTAACACTTACCACAGTCTAAAAAAATGTGAGCTACATAATCATCCATGCCGTGTCGTTGTATGGTCTAAAAAAAAAACCTAAACAGAAATATATTTCAACATGATTATTTAGTGCTTTAAAAAGTAAAAATCCACGTGTGCTCAGGTTCACCGGATTCACCCCGCCCATTTCTTCCCATAGACTTACTATGTGTAGATCTAGGCTATTTTATACTCCACCGCAGTGTAAATTCATGGGTGACGTTGATTCATGCATATCTTGCCAATGGCAGCATAACTTTCCAAACTTTTGTATTCTGGGGTGTTAATTTGTCCAAGTAAGCACTACTACGTTGCTCAGATATCACAGTCATTTTTTTTATTGAAGCTCCACTATGGCAAGCCATAAAGGAATCAAATATATTTGTTCCACCTTCCACAAAATTATCTTTGACTAATAAATATTTTCATTCCACCTCCACAAAAAATATTTGACTCATTAAAATTTCATTTTACTAAACACATTTGACCTAAATATGTGTGACCATATTTATTCGACAAGATATATGTTCGACACAACTCATTTGACAAACATTATATTT
>JZLH01S0604517.1:30925-42489 GCA_001188425.1 Eucidaris tribuloides | reverse complement strand
CAACTTAAGTTCCACCTCCCCAAAATGTGCACCTCCCCGTGCCCAAACCAGCCTACGCCCTTGCTTTGTTATGAGGAGCTCCTCTAATGATTAGATCTCAAACGTGGGGTGTGTGTAAACTCACAACTCATCAAAACGGATCTGCATACAAGAGCTACATACACACATTCACACAAGCACACAAACACGTCCGCGCACACCTCAAATTGCACACTGTACGAGTACGTGTGACTGTGTGTTGGTGTGTATGTGTGTGTCTGTGTGCTGGGGTAGAGTGGGGTGATTTGATTGCTAGCCAGCTGTTTTTTTTATTATATTACAAAATAAGATTTAACCAGTTTATTAGATGTATAATGACCTACTTTAATGATGATTAATTTTGAAATAAAAATCAGATCCCTGTATTTTGCGAGCCACTGAACTTGAAAATTTGTTTTTCTTTTGAAATATACTGGGAAATCTTTTAAAGACATAGTACGGGATTTTCACGTCAGAAAACGACAAAATGAATAATGTCAGCTCAAATCGTTCACAATTAGTATGAATAAACACCTGTCATAGAACCTTTGGGTAGAATACGTAGTTTTGGTGAAAATCTGGGCATTTAAACTTCAAAATTTACAGTGACGTTAAAATTGGCCGATCAGCCGTTATCCGAAGGTCGCGCTGAGTTCAGCCGTTTAACCAATCAGTGTGCTCCGCTGGTAATGCGAACGTACACATAACCGCGATTCGCAAATTGAGCAACATTACTCGCGGAAAGAACAATGTAACATATCGTTATTAGTTTTTCCTCTTCAAACAACAAATTCACGACGTATGGATCTCAAACTTTCAACATACCATTTGTAAGTACTAAACTACCGTTTGGTATTGATAATGAAGGGTAGTAATGGACTTGCAAATCACAAACTCAATCTTTAAAGTGATAACTTCCACAGAAACAACCACACCCACAGGCGCACAAAGATATTCACACAGAAAGGCAAACCACAAAACGAGTACTCTGTGCACCTTTTATTCCAGAATTACTCAAGTAATAAAATTAACATTAAAGTAAGTTTACATTAATTTCATCAAAAAATAACTTCCATTCCCCGTGTACGACAGAGACATCTTAATAAATATATGTTTATTCTCCGAACACTATATACAGAACAGTACAATTTTTACGATACCTACATTGACAGGAAGGTGAATTTATGTTTACAAGAACAGATTAATTTGGAATAAGATAAAATAGTACTACCGTTTCTTAAAATCTGAGAATTTATTTTTTATTCCAATTATTAATATTAAAATAGTATTGAAGCAACAGCCATCTTTACACCATAACCTTACAGAGTTCATGGAATCTTGTTAATCTGCCATTTTGTATTTAAATTAATCAAATTTAAAGGCAGGCGATCTCTTTTGCATGCCTAAAAATTTTAAAAAAAATTCAAATTCTATGTAATTACTGACTCCCAAATTTCACAGACATGCCTTTCATCAATAGCTTAAGGGCATGGGCTATCTTTTCCTGGTCTGCGGGGATGTTTGCAAATGAGATCCACTGCCTTTAATATGTATTATATATTCAAAGTTTCTTTATTTAGTGCTTTAAAATTATCAGTTTTTAAATTTAACAAGTGAACAAGGTTACTTTTTAAAGATATAAGTTTGATAAATCCTTAAGGAAATAAGTTAAATCGTTTATAAAGTAAGCGTTTAAGTGAATTACTACTTCCCACATAACTTTGGGGCTGAAAAGCTACTTTTCAGGTTTGTGAAAATAGGCCAATTACAAGTTATATGTAAACTAGCTTCGTAAAATAATGTATGACTATGAATTGTACCCGACCGATATACATAAATACGGCTGCCTGAGACTTGACAGTGTCATCTGGTGAAAACAAAGCACATGCTAACCAAGATAATTCGGTCGGAATTCCACACCAGTTAAGTTGGACAAGGGCAGAGGTGGAGCAGTCTGGATGGACTCTACAGAGTCGGTAGTTGAAAGTTAAAAAAACGGTGTGAATCTAGACTATAGCACACTAAGAAATATAGGTGTAATCGGGGTGTACAAATTGATCAATAGCAACACCCTTTAGGGTGTGATTCTTACATCTTATAGTCTATGGGGTGTAATGTTGAACACTTGAAAGTGTAGAATGTAATTCTACACCTGGTGAAAATGTTGTGGAAATACTAGTGTGTAGCTATTGTTACATTTCTTCACCCCAAAAGCACCCTAATTCCTTAGTGTGTATGGCTATAAACAACTTGAGCAAACAACCCAAAGTTCGTGTTCACTGCAAAAACAGTGGTGTTAAAATTACACAAGACGGTGTTGTGAGAGAACTGCACCAACAATTTTTACACCAGTTTTAAATTCATGGTGTTAGTTCAACACCCATGGCTGTTGCACATTGTCTTTGTTATATCAACAATATTTGGTGTTATATTCATATTCCATGGTGTATTTTTAACACCTGACGGGTGCTGTCCTCTTACAACACCAACTGGTGGTGTTTTTGGCACTGTAGTTTTTACAATGTTTAGATTTTAAAAACCATACGGTAGAACGTACAAATACTTAATTTAGAAAACTGTATTAATATGTTTACTTCAGATGAATTATATCTCAACATAAATGGTTAGCTCAGCAAATCACTACTTCTAAACACTGACAAATGAAGTAAGTGTGTAAGCTTGAATCTCGAGTGCATTTTTATTTATTTATAACTTCTTATAATGTGAATAAGGAATTTCGCGTGAATTTAATAATTACGGGAGAGATTCAATGCTCACTATGATTGTAGTGATTTCGGGATTTTGAAACGGTTTGCAAGCTAAAAATAGGCAAGAAAGTCTCCCCACGAGAACTCCTACAAATTTCTGCGAGTTCGTTTATGTTACCAATTACAGTATTTTCAGCAAAATACATTACCAAACAATTTATAGCTCACACACTTTGATTAAATCTTATACATGTAACACATCCACGCAAGTTTAGACTTGCAAGACAACAGCAACACGAAAACAAAACCAATCATTCAATGGCGATAGAGAAATGCAACTCATTTTAACAAAAATATTGACAAAATTAAGCAGCCCGCTGCGACGTGATTCTCTAATTTCTCTCACTTGTTTAACCCTTATTAGCCCGGGCTATTTTGAAACTGCATAGACGGGGGAGAGTAGATCTCAGCCGAACATAGCGCGATCGCCGCGAAAATTTGCATGTCTATAGAATTAACCTGATGTAATCTACAATGAAGTACAGCTAGAATAAAAAAAAAGCATTTTTTTATTTTTCAATAATTATTTATGTAAATATATACATAAAATCATATTTCGCCAAATAGATCGTAGAATTCTATTTTTTGGTGAAAATATTATTCCTGACATTTCTAATGATCTGCCAAATAATGCCATGTCAGAATTAATTTCTCATGTATTTCATTGTTTCATGATTTTTTTGAATGTATTCCGTTGTTATTTTTACCTTTTTGTTTCCTTTTTGGCAAAATTTGTCAGAAACTTTTAGAAGCACAATCATGCTAAAATAAATTTATTGCGGCCAATGAAAGTGAAAATATCCATATTTATATGAATTAATTGTACACACAAAAAAAAAAACACATAATTTGCATTGATTTTGTACACAAAATCACGTTTTGGAGCATTTTTGGAGGGGACACGCACGTACAAAAAGTCACGCAGTGTCATAACAGTAAGTCCAATTATCGCGAAAGTGCACTGAAAAGATGCGCAAGACTTTAGAGTAAAAAGTAAAAAATCGGCGTCAAAAATTTCGCGCAGCGGAAAGGACACGACATTTGTCGGGGAGTGGGAGGGGGCTATTTATCCCCCTCCCCGGACTAATCGGGGTTAAACATGTATACAAAAAGCCAGTCACAAATCTCATATATATGCACATGATATTATGGTTATCATGTGCTAATTATTTTTCAACAAATTTATAATTTTGAAAATATCATTTGATAATTTATTGTGCACCTGTAATAAAAAAAAAACCTTAAACACTTATATAAATAAACATTAACCCAAGAGTTACAGTAGGAGTTTCTCATAAATCTTTTATGATATTTTTTATATCATTATGTAACAAGTGTATAAATTAAGTGACCACTGTGCTGGTACCACACTAAATTTGCTTTACTATGGTTGCTTTTCATTTCTGTTATTGGTCTACAGCTGTCTTTTCTCATTACTTTCACTCACATACCCTTTCATTTTTTATTCAGCCATATCATTTTCGTACTTGTTATCACCTTCAGTAAGTTTTCATTTTTTCACTCATTCTGCTATAAAATTTTAGTGCTAACAATTTTGACTTAATATGTTATATAAATTATTGTATTCTTTTGCCAGCAAAAGCTAAACTCCATTGTTTATATAAGACAGACAAAATGTCAAAGAGAATCTGTCACCAGTACGCACATATACACTACCATCTGATATCACCTGGGTCTAGTCTGATGACCAAGGATTGGTATATAAATGAGTTTGACAATTTATTCTTGAAAGCAGAAAAAGAACTATATAAGAACTAGGAATTCATATCACTGATTATTTTAGTTCTAGTCGTTTTTTTTTTCTCGAGATTCTGATGAAGTATGGTGCATCTGTACACAAGACGCCGGCAGCTGTCGGACCGATCCAGGCCGGAAAATTTCAAATTCCTACGTAAAACTAGCAAACTTCATTAGAATATTGAAAGGAGTGAAAAACAGATTTCCCAGCATTTCATGGAAACAAAATTCCCTGATTTTTTTCCTGATGGAAATTAAAAGTTCTAGGATTATCATTTTGACTTGCACTGGACTAACAAAATTCCGAACTTTGTCCTTAATTTGATGGATTTTCTCAAATTTCCTGATTTCTCTCTGAGCGGATAAAGGAAAATAAATTTCCAGATTTTACCCGATTTCCATGTTGGCAGGGAACTTATATAATATAATATTATCTTCAGGCATTTTTCCAGTTCCATCTTACTTTAAACGTAGTACCTGCTCAGAACTGCGTTCACCAAATCTAGTGATATGAGACAAAATTTGTAACTGTACCATAGAACCAAAATGAAACGAATAATGTGTGTGTTGTCCATTTAACTAGATGAAAAACGAATTGTTGAGCTTTTCTATGATGCGTTTTCAGATAAGATTCCCAACTGTGGGGAGTTGAGCATCAGCTCTAAGCCAGTGGTACATTTCGAATGACTGATGCCAACACGGGACAAAGACAACGCGTCTCTAGAAGTTCTCTTTGTTGTAGAAGAACCGGGCCCCTTCTGGCGAAATACTTGTGTGCTTGTTGCTGTTTTCATGAAGTACGCTGGACAAAGCCTTGGGCCCACAGAAGAACACACCGATACTAGTTCTGCATTGAGGATCAAAAACACAACAAATCAAAAGTCATACTGATATGCATCTGTATCATCATATGGTCAGACTGTCTGACAATATAAACTCTTAAGCTAATCAGTAAGTTTTGCTAGGCCAAGGAACGAATTACTTCGGCTAGTGTGCCGGGGGCACTGTCATTACAAGGTGTACATCATGCTCGTGTGAAAATCCGCGTAAAAGGGTGATTCTTCATGGTCCGGCGATGTATGCGTACAGTATCATAATCGCCAAAATCATGAAAAAAGGGTATACTTTAAACAAAAGGTTTACTTTGAAAGGGTATTTTTCTGCATTGAATACTTGTTTAGGGTCTATTTTGAAAGTCCATACACATGCATGGTGTACACCTTGTATGACTCCCCCCCCCCCCCCCCCGCCCTTCCGGAGTTAAGGCTGCGCTCAAGATTGCACACGTAGTACGTTTCTGATACTTCTTGATCACCAGAAGATGGTGAAAGAAGAAGATGAAAGCCAGAAACGGTATTGAAAAGAACAGTGTTGGATGATTTAGACGCCATTGGTCTTGAATGACAAGCAGCAAAAGAATTTGGTGAAGACTATTAAATATGTGTGTACAAAAGTTGTTATATTTAATCATGATGATGATGATGATTAAAATATAACAATTTTTGTACACGCATTTTCAATTTTATAATGCAACCGATGAAGGACTGTTCATATTTCCAAGATTTCCACAATTCGTCACCCGGCTGGCAGAAGGGCGTTAGCAAATGCTCTAAGCAGAAGGGCGTTAACAGTAAATTGCCTCTAATTTGAAACATATAAGCTTACACCATATTTTCGCCTTACGTACTAATAGAAGGATCTAAAAGATCACAATACTTTTGATTTCATGTGAAATAAGCCAATGGTTGTCACGTTACAAGCAATTTACTGTTAGCGCCCTTCTGCTTAGACCATTTGCTAACGCCCTTCTGCCAGCCGGACTGTTTACGCCCTTCTGCCAGCTGGGCGACGAATTATGGTACGGCAATAACAAACTCTCTGCCGACGAATCATTGTTTTCATGAACCCACAGTGAAATATTTGGATGAAGTTATCTGACATTATATCAACTGTAAGTTCACCACTGATGTATTAGCTTACTAACTATCATTATTCTAATACACAATGGACATTGTAATAATTTGCTGTTTTGACACCGATTCGGCTTTTGTGTTGTTTAGGAAAAAAGCGTAATTTTCGTGGATAAAACCTTACCTCATTTGTTTAAAAATCGTTTGCAAATCTTTTTATCTAATTTAAGTTGTTTCGCTATTGTGAAAGTAAAGCTGTTTTCTTCAGTTCAAGTCATTACTTGTTTTAATCATACCGTCATATTAAATATTCTTTTGAATTTAGTGTATTTACCCTCCCTACTCAAAAGTATTGCAACATACACTATAACGCATGCATTTTGAGTTGAAGCTGTCTTTCTGTAATGATGTCCTAATGAAGTTTATTCTTTGAAAATAACATATTATTTGAAAAGAAATTAAGGAATATTTGTTCTCCTTTCTTCTCCAAGGTTGAATTGGAACATAAAAATTTAACATTTTCGCCTCCCTATAGGCATGATAGGGGTGGGATGTTAATTCACACTAGCATCGTAATTCGATTTCATATTTGCCGTCAAACGGTTTTGATGGCTTGGAAAGACTTCCAACAAACAAAAAATGGCAATATGTTCCTTTGAACCTGTCTCAGAAAGAAGACACCACGCCGTGAAGAAGAAAGCGCCTCCCATCTTCATAAGTCAGTGGTAAGGAGGATACGCCCCATGTGTTAGACAAAACCTCTTCAAGTTTTAATTTCGTATTCTTTCTGAATTCTAAAGATGGTTTATAATTGTAAACATCCTAAAATTTACTGACATGCGACTTTTCAGTGCATTGAAAACAATAATATGGGGAGAAGACCATCATCTTGAATTAGAAGCCTTATTCTCCTATTTCACTGTCTTATGAAGATAGGAGGCGCTCTCTTGTTCGCGGCGTGGTGTCTTCTTTCTGAGACAGCATCAAAGGAACATATTGGTATTTTTTGTTAGTAGGAAGTCTTTCCAAACCATCAAAACCGTTTGACGGGAAATATGAAATCGAATTACAATGCTAGTGTGAATTAACACCCTACCCCTATAGGAAGGCTAAAAAATGTTAAATTTCATGTTCCAGCCCCTCTGTCGTGGGTGCGCCTGCATTTGGTAATCTCTCCGCCTTCGAGAAGAAAGGAGAAATTATATTCATTGATTTCTTTTCAAATAATTTGTTATTCTCAAATAATAAATTTCATTAGGACATCATTACAGAAAGACCCATTCAAATCAATCCGCATGCGTTATAGTGTATGTTGCAATACTTCTGAGTAGGGAGGGTAGTTATGGTTGTTGCTTGTAATACTTCATAATGTTTAATCGTAAATACACGAACGTGCTGAAGAACAGCTACATGGCTGATGCCCGGGGCTGATGCAAGTCATGTTTTACTGTGTTAAAATAAACTAAAAATAGAAATACAAGAAGAGCCTTACCCGGGGTTTTCCTCGGCAATCATCTTAAAGTTGGAGTCCCACTGAGGGCGGCCATAATGGGTTTTCTGTCTCAGACCGGTGATGGCGTCTATCTCTTGCTCCTCTTGAAGGTAAATGTTCTTAGCCTGAAATATATCAAATTCAAATTGAGAATGTTATTGCAAAAAAAAATTACTGTTCAAAGCAAAGATTCTTGTTGATAGAGAATTACTGCGATAGACAAATTTCCTTCTATAAAGAATACAGTGGAATAACTACTTCTACAGGTTCCATGACTGTATGCCACTTTACACTAATTTATCAAGAATTATATAATTTATTCATGGAAGTAAGACTTTTAAACCCGTACAACTACATAGAAATTAAAAAATACATTTCTTACTTAATTGTAAGTGACATGATTGGGAACACTTGAAAATGATTCAAGAGCCAAACGAGTTGAAATATATAAACAACTATACACCAGCTGGAGTGGATCTCCTAGCTGGAAGGATTTGTCTGCATTTTTTTTTACTTAAGGAGAATCAAGCATGAACATATTAGTATTTTAATTTTATCGGGGTACGATAAAAATAGGACCCATATAGAACCACACAGCAGGTTTGCCTGCCACGAGGGATATTGACATAAGTTTTTTTTAGAATGAGTCAACGTTTGACTAAAAGATTTTCACAGGAGAATCCTTGCAGAGTTTACTTGATTCTAGAGTAGTTTCAGCCCAAGTTGAGGACTACCCCCAATCATGTCATTTGCCTTTAACTGGTATAAAACCGACATTAACCACCTGCCATACTTTTACACCGATCTTAAGACTCTATGTTGAACTCTTTCAGAACTACACACTTTTAACATTGCATGGGAATTTAATGATTTTCTTGCTGAAATGCAAAAAAAAGTTAAGTCATAATATCTTAGTGGATAAGACCATAAATTCTACCTGGGTGTTGTTCCATCCTCTAGACAGGTAGATGTAGTACTTCAAGAAGTCTGGTTTGCCCTCCTCCTGGAAATGAGTATCAATGGAGTCCAGGAGAGTCGAGAACCACTCGAAGGCATTGGTGTCAGGACAGATCCAGAAGAAGTACACTTTCTTCAGCTTCAAGGAGGCACTGTTATTGACGCTTTTCAGCCTGTAGCAATTTAAATTACAGAAACAAAGCTCCAGTGTACATGATTATCAAGGCATTGGTGTCGGGACGGACCCAGATAAGGCAATATTTCTTCAGCTTTTTGAAACACTGTTTTTGGCACTTTGAAGTCTTATCAACGTAAATTACATTTACAAAATTCCCTTATTATGACACCCTTTTATCGGTCCACGATAAAATGCGATATTCTACCAAATTAGGTAGGCCTAATCATTTTCAAACGCAGATTAATAAAAACAAAATCATTATGAGGTCAATTTTATCCTTCATTCATTTGCATAGTTCACATACTACAAGAGAAGGGGGGGGGGGGGCACTACATTATTGTATTACTAACTCAAGCGAGTTTACCTCGAAGTGCGGAATAAAAACACCTCCCCCTAATATTATTTCGTTAAAGTGAAAGCCAAAATTGACGCACACTTTTTATAAGCTCAAGTAGGATGTCATGAATCTGATATCTAAAAATGATAAAACAAATCTGTCAGGCCTACCAGATAGACTTGAGGATAGAAGCAAACGGCGTGACTCCGATACCAGCTCCTACACACACAGCGGCTTGATACTTGAAGATATCAATACTCGCTGTACCAAACGGACCATCAACCGCAACCCTGTAAAAAGAGATATACAATATTATCAAGATATGTGGCTAAATCTTTATGCATTTATATACAATAATGAAAAATATTATTAATTTGAATCAAGGTAGGAATAAAGCAGAACCAATAATGGCAGACATCGTATCGTTATAGAACGCAACACATCCCTTTTTTAAATTACGAAATATTTTCATGAACAATGTTCCTGAAAATAATAATGATAATAGTAAGGATGATAATAATAATATTATTATTAGTAGTAGTAGTAGTAGTAGTAGTAGTAGTAGTAGTAGTAGTAGTAGTAGTAGTAGTAGTAGTAGTAGTAGTAGTAGTAGTAGTAGTATTTACAAAACGTGCGTGTTTGACCGTGCGATATCCAGTCGAACCACATAAAGTAACGTGTTGGTTCGGATGCTCTTTAGAGTTAATAAGCAACCGTCCGTAAGTTTGTAGCGACAAAAAGAATTAGCCCCCGGTCTTGCCTGTAAACTGATATATTATGTCAAACACAATTACAGTACAAAATATACCTAACAGCTCATTACATATGGGGACTTTCCTGAAAGTCGATCCGATAGACCAAATGTTCGATATATTGAAGATTCATTACACCGAAGGGTTGATGAAGACGTAAATTTAAAATGTGCCTTCAAAGTCTAGGTCCGATAGACCGAAAGTATGTCCAAACGTCAAAGTATGTATCGGATTTCTGACACACTTTATAAACGTTATTGCATAGAATCTCTGGTACACTAGCAATTTACTTTATCGGCCTTTCCTCATATCAGCCCATCGGTCTGTTGGATTAAAATCTCGGCCTAATGGACCTTTGGTTTATTAGACCAAATCTTCGGTGCATCAGATCTGCGTTAATCGACCTTTTTGTCTATGAGACTTAAACTTTGGTCTCTTACACCTTCGGTCAATCCGGATATACCAATTAACTAAAGTATATGGAAAATAGATGATCACCTCGGCAGACTTTCTGACTCTTGTTGTTCCGCTTTATCAGCTCCCATCACTTTGGCTAGCTCGTTCGTCCAGTCACCGACAGTACGGATGTGGACACTGAAATGATCTTCCTCCGGAGCCTGGAATGAGTAATAATAATGATAATGATATTGTTTTATTTACTCAGGGTAGCCACGTCAGTCAGTCTGTTCTTCCAGCGGGCCCTGAATAACATAAATGTTATTATTACCCTTTTCTGTTCTAGAATTTCGATCGCATGGCTAGAAAGCAGAAGGTACCATTGTTTAAAAGTCTTTGGTATGACCCGGCCGGGGCTCGAACCGGCGACCTTCCGATTGTGAGGCGGACGCTCTAACCATTTGGCTATCACACCGGTGAGTGACAAATGTTTATATCATGATAAGTGGACAAAAAAAAACATTGGGGGGAGGGAAGGGGTATATATCATTTATCAGTGCATAGTTACGACCCGAAAGACGGTATACTACTAAAAAAAATAAGCAGGTCTGCTTGTAAGACTAGAATCTGAATACACTTCTTGTCAACGTATCACAAATTTGCACCCCTGATTTGTTAAAGGTTCACTGTCAAGGGTCAACTCAACCACAGAGAGCATGACAACCAGTAGGCACATAAGATTCACAAACATGGACAGTTGCAGTGTCATAGTGTACAGATTGTATAGGAGGAAAAAAAATTGTGTATTATTTCCCCCACTGCCATGGCTGTTTCCGTTGCATTTTGGGTGTCATAAGTGCACCCTTTCTATGATTTTATGCAAAAGAGGGCGTTTCTCATCCCGTCATGACTGTGGGCCTTGAAAGGTGGCATCTCGTAATTGGAGAAGTTCTAGGTGAAAACACATAGGATCTTACTTTTTGTCACAACATATCTAT
>JZLH01S0604517.1:8750-21932 GCA_001188425.1 Eucidaris tribuloides | reverse complement strand
TACGATCGACGCAGGGACGTCGCACCGAAGCTGTGGGCTGATTGTACATTCATCGTACGATATCGGAAGAAAGCATCGGGTCACAGTTGACTGCGCACACGGTACGATAACTTTATTCACCATTTATCGTACGATTTTGGGGGCATCGCACATGGCCACGGGCTACGACGTATGTACGAGCATCGTGCAATTTCTTGTACGGGCCTTTTGAGTTCGGACCGGTACTGAGGCTGTACGAAGATCGTACAGCTATCGTACAGAGATCGCGCGATAGCCCTGTAGACTCCTTGGCCCCATCACAGATCGTTCGATATCGTACAGAGATTGTACGATATCGTACAGAAATCGTACGATATCGTGCAGGGGGTTCACAGAAAATGTGTATAGCCATTGTGTCATTTTAGTGTTCGAGTACCCACTACAATAGCCGATATCGTATAATGACTGTACGATTAGCGCAAAGCCTCGGTGCGATGTCCTGCGTCGATCGTACGATGCCATCTACGATAAGTCTACGGGCTACGGGGTTACGATTTTAAAAAATTGTCAAACCTTCACGTTAAACAAAATCGTAGAGGCTAAAATGCCCCTAGGGAGTCCATGAAATCGTACGAAAATCGTACGGTCAAAGCTTAACCCCCTACGGAGATCGCACGATTTGGAAGATACGATGAGTTTACGGGCCCCGTAAAGTCATCGTAGGCCAAATGTGACCAAGACTATTTGGGGAGGGGTGAAAAAAATCGTACGGAGGTTGCAACCTCATGGGGTCATCGTACGATCTCTGTACGACATTGCAAGGTGTCTATGAAGAGGTTGAGGAGACGGCAGGGTAATTGCACTGATATCGCACGATCTCTGTACGATAGCTGTACGATATCCGTACAGTCTCTGCACCTGCTTGAACTCGTGGGACCGTACAAGAAATCGCACGATGCTCGTAGATAATGTGAACGCAAACCTCGTTGATCGTAGCCATCTGCGATGCCCCCAGAATCGTACGATACATCGTAGCTAAAGTTATCGTACGGTGTCCGCAGTTAAATGTGACTGAGGCCTAATGTGTAGCTCACAAATCAAAGTTTGACAATTTCTGCTCCTCATTATTAACTTCGTGTCTTTAACCTGTTGGCTACGGGAACCGGATGTGCCCTGTGTTAACTCTATGGGATTTTCAAATTCTCGGAGGCAACGGGTTAAGATTGGATAGCCTCACCGATGTAAGTGTGAACGGATGCCACTGGACGTGAGAGATGCATGGGCACTTGAGGAAGATGTACTGGCCAGCCTCCATCTTGAATCCTTTCTTCTTCATCTGGAGTTCAATGACCTTGGAGGGATGTTTCACCACCTGAAGAGTGGACAGAAATACAAATGTGATCGGAAATGTAATTCAGACAATCCTCAATATACTCCAACAAACCGGGGACCTATTTCAAACAAGTTTAACCAGAGATATTTCTCTGAGTTAGATTTCGAAACTCTGTTTAACCTGATGTACCATTATTTTATCGTAATTAGCAAGACCCAGATGCCCTTCCCGTGGAGTACGTGGTTGATGTGTTATTCATTGCAGAAATTGATCTGGTTTGCTTTGGTTTGATTTGGATTAATTGAATTAGTGAGTTTATATTGGTTTGGTTTCGTTTGCTTTGCTTTGATTTCGTTCAATTATTTTTTCACTTGGTGCAGTTTAATTTAGCATACTTTAATTTTCTTTCTTATTACTTTGCTTTGTATGTGTTTGGTTCTGAATGATTTGATAGTATAAATTTATTTTCGGTTTTGTGTCGTCAAGCCTTGGTTTGATTTGATTTCGGTTGGTTTGATTCAGTTGATTTGGTTTAATATAATACTTTAGTTCGCCTTAGTTTTGAGGTTTTGTTTTTGTTTGATTTGGTTTTATTTTGTTTGGTTTACTTTGCTTCATTTCAATTTACTTTATATGGTTCTAGCTCAGTTTATTTTTGTGTAATTATATGTAGTTTGGGTTTGTTTAGTTTAGTTAAAATGGCTTATTTTGTATTGTTTTAGTTTTTGATCGTTTTATTTTTCAATAAAACACATCACTTTATGATATTAAGTGTCATTATCCCTCTTTTAATGTTCTGTGTGGATTAAGTTTGACCGTAAGTTTGGGTGTAATATTTTCTTACATTCCACTCAGTAATGTACTTAATGCATTAACAAAACCTGTGTCTGAATACATTTTAATTTGTTATGTCTCATACTTCCAAGGGATTTTTTTCAGAAATAAAAAGTCAAGAATTACATATTTCCCCATACGATTGATTCAATCACAACTTGTAAATAAAACCTTATAAATCATGCGAATCGAACGTGCTTCTTATGATTAAGGAATATTTTGATGAACTTGAAATTAATGGTCACAATAAAGAACAGTAAATAGATAGAATGTACTCTAATCTGGAAAGTACTCACAAAATGTGACGAAAACTCTTTACGTGCGTAACAGTGGGTAAATATTGGTTGTGTGAAGATAAGGGATGGAACCGCTTACATTTTTTTTTATTATCCTCGAGGGAAAAGTTGGGAAGATCGTCCAAAACTTATCACTACGGGTGGTATATTTACCGTTAGCATAATGCACAGACAGTCAATATTGGTTTTATATTGTATATTTCATAAACGCATTTCACATTACATTGTATGACTAAACATACACCCTCTTTTCATTGCACTCAAGGGAATAGTCTTGGGGATGATCCACAATTTATCTACGGGTGGTATAGTGACCGTTGATATAACGCAGAGACGGTCAATATTGATAATATATATTTCACTAATGCATTTCGTTGCGTGACTAAATATACAGTGCCGTCACGGACGTACTTGTGCGTCATACAAAACACTTTTGACGCAAACGACCTTTTTACTTCCAATATGTCCCATTTGATGCATGAGGGGTCAAAGGTCATGTTATCTTATTGCAAATCTTTTTTTCATTTTTTATTTATGTTTTTATTGATAAATCATCAACATACAAATCCTTTTCATCAATTTTCACTATGTAAGTTACATAAACAAATCAAAGATAAATCATAATATATACAAAAGATTGGAGTGATCGGGAAAATAAAGAAAAAAGAAAAAAAAAGAGAAAGCGGAGTAAGGCGAGGCGTGGGGGAGCGTGTGACAGAGTTGGAGGGCGGCTGGTTGTCTCCTCCCTCACTTCTGCCTTTTCCAGCCTGCTTAGGTTTTTGTTTTAATGCTTTGCATCATGATCTTTTTTTCTAGTATTTTTTTTATAACTTTGCCTAAATTTGTTGCTGATTGGTTTCCATTCTAGGGGTTCTCGCTCAGGTGAAAGTATGATCTTATCTTAAGAAATAGAGGGTGTCTTACCCTCGAAACTATAAAATGGTGACCTTCTGGCAACTCCTCCAGGATTTTTTCCTAACTCTCTCAATACTACTGCACCCCAACCCCATTGATTATGTATGTAATATATTGAGGGTGGAAGTGAAAGGGTTCAGCTTGATAATGCTGACCTTCTGACATCTCCGCCAGGCACGGATACTCCACACTACGAGTTTGCCTAACCGCCCCAATACCATTGTACCCCAGCCCCATAGACTTTGTATGTAATATATTGAGTGTGGAAGTGAAAGGGTTTACCTTAATAATGGTGACCTTCTGACAACTCCGCAGGCCACGGGATACTCCACACTACGAGTTTGCGCCTCAACCCGCCCCAATTTATCATCTGTACCCCAGCCCCAATAGATCTTGTATGTAAATATAGAGTGTGGAGTGAAAGGGCTTTACCTCATAATGTGACCTTCTGACCAACTCCGCCAGGCACGGATACTCCACACTACGAGTTTGCCTAACCGCGCCCAATCCATTGTACCCCAGCCCCCATGACTTTGTATGTAAGTTATGAGTGTGGAAGTTGAAAGGGTTACCTAATAATGGTGACCTTTTTAGGAAAGCTCCGCCAGGCACGGTATACTCCACACTACGAAGTTTGCCTAACCGCTCCCAAATACCCATTGTACCCCAGCCCCATAGACTTTGTATGTAATATTATTGAGTGTGAATAAAGGTTACGCCAATAATGGTGACCTTCTGACAACTCCGCCAGGCACGGAACTCCACACTACGAGTTTGTCGAGCCCAATACCATTGTACCCAGCCATAGACTTTGCTATGTAATATATGAGTGTGGAAGTGAAAGGGTTTACCTAATAATGGCTGACCTTTCTGACAACTCCGCCAAGGCACGGATACTCCACACTACGACGTTTGCAACCGTCCCATACCATCGTACCCCAGCCCCATTAGATACTTGTATGTAATATATTGAGTGTGCGAAGTGAAAGGGTTACCTTAATAATGGTGACCTTCTGACAACTCCCAGGCACGGATATTCCTCTCCAGGATTGTAGAAGGACAGACCAAGACCCACTTTGTAACTCTGGGGCGGGGCAGGAGATAAAACAGGGAAAGAAAGGTACACAGCGATTGTTAGGCACAAAAAAAAATACAAAAGGACAAAATCAATAAAATCTTTCGACCGCCTTAATTTACTCATGACTGCGCATTAATACGGCAGTAACTTAGCCGCAAATCAGCTTTGCTCAAACGAGTTGATTTCCCAGTCTTTGTTTTTTAATTTTTTTCATGGTGTGTTTGTAGCTGTGTGGTGTTGTCTGTGCTGTGTGTGAATGCGCCATGTTTGTGGTTTTGTGTGACCTGGTGTGGTGCGTGTGTGATGCGCGGTGGTGTCCGTCTGTGTGTGTGTGTGTGTGTGTCGTGTGTGTGTGTGTGTGTGTGTGTGTGTGTGTGTGTGTGTGTGTGTGTGTGTATGTATGTGTGTGTGTGTGCGTGTGTGTGTATGTATGTGTGTATGTGTGTGTTTGTGAGTGCATATATATTCAAGATGTCAACTTAATAAAAAAAACCCGTGGTGTTGCCCAATATGTTAATTCGGCGTTAAACTTAACTTTCTAATAAAATGTACGGTATGTTTTCTTTTCGGAACACCTTACGATTCCTTAGCTTTCTCACTTGTATCTTCAAAATGAAACAAAATGAAGCAAAAAATCCATGCAAGACATAATAACAAAATATATCGTGTGGGCTTATCACTGCAAGGTTTTCATAACTCGATTAGTCATTATAATTGATAAATGAGATAACGTTTAGGACATAAATACTGCCGATTAAACTACCTTCTTGGACATTTCCAGCCCCTACGTACCAATTACAAGGCTTCATGTATTTAATCAAAATAAACATACCACTGAAACTAGCACCGTAAGATCATTTGGTGTAATAAATCGATCCGAGTATGGTACATATATTTGTAACTGGAATAAGTGACTGGTCAGCAAAAATAAACAAAACCAGATCAAGAACTACACACGGCGCGTATCAAACAAACAACTCTCCTGCTATACCCATCCTAAATAGAAACCAATAAGTTACTTTTTAAGTATCATTACTTCATTACTTCTTCCTTAGTTAGTCCTTAATTTTCAGATCAGTTGGTTCCTGTTATAATTGCACGCCCTAATTACCGGGCAAATTGATGGCTCTCCTATATACCGCTACCCAACCTGGCTAGCCAGACTCTCGGTCGGAAAGCCATAATAAGCTGAGGTCATTATGATCAAATTCACTAGTACTTTTTCTTCCACTCCACTTAAACGAGAAGTTTCCCTGTAAGTTAATGTGGATTCAATCCTTTCAGCCCTCTGAGATAAAACCTTTCAAAAATTTATTGAATACATTTTTATGTCGCCCGCTGTAGGTGACTATTTTGATCAGGTCTGTAATGTCATACTCTAACTCATCGGCTACTGTGCAGATATAATATTCTCATTTTGTTCAATTTCAGCTGGAATAGCAATCAAATAATTACCTCCGAAAATTGTAACGGCTTAGCGACTCACAAGCATTGTACAAACCGTTTTTTCTTTATTTCGAAATCCAGTTCCTTAAAAATAAAAGTACAATATAAATGACCAGTAATTCTGCTATGGTAAGCAGAATTACCATCAGATTTATTTCTATGTGTAAATCTGCTCACACAGATTTATTGCCCCTTTGTGGCAAATGCTATCTCCTTGTTGGTTTAACATTTTTTTTGCCAACTTGCCAACAACTGTCATTGTTTTATTTTATAAAAAAAAACATGTTTTGGATTTACTGAACACTAATTTACACTAATAAACATTTTCCTTTAACCTGCTGGTAAGCTCGGAGGCGCGGGTTAACTAGCCCGAAAAATCAGCCAATCAATCTACACATTTACACACGGTCTGACTTTACGAAAGTTGAAGGAAATAGACGTTGTTGTTATTACGGACTGAAAATTAGCATACCAGGAAGTTAAATATTTGTGATAGTTCTGTTTTTTTTTGTTTTGTTTTTGTTTAGAAACCACTAATGAGCCCCATTCAACATGTTCAAGGACTATGATTTTCCAACTGGCGAAAGGTGAAATTTATAGAGTGCATAGAATGGTAATGAAACCGTGCCTTCGAATCTCGTGGTGATTTGTCACTAGCCTCCCCCCCCCCCCCCGGAGGTCTAGATTCAAACCCATATTCATTTATACACATCATAATAGTAGAAATTCCTGTATTCTCTTTCCTTTTCACAGCACTAAAGACTCATTCAAACTCTTTCAGAAATATCATTTAAAACTCAATCGAATTCATCTCTTTCCAGCTGCCCATCCTTCACATAGGCTTCAGTTGTGTGGAATGAACAAATAAAACATGTTGCGTTATTAGGAGTGCTAAACTTCAACTTACGGCAGCAGAACCGTCTTTGAATATGGGCACATCACAGTCGGGGTTGGAGCCCCACTCGTCGGGGATGTCTTTGCACGTGTCGATCACGTGAACACCAGGGCCAAGATTGGTCTGAGAACGGATGATGCCACTAAAATGAAAAGGAATCAGACATACTTAGCTGAATAATTAGTAAGGATTTCATGCATACAGTATTGATTGATTGATCGATTGATTGATTGATTGATTGATTGATTGATTGATTGATTGATTGATTGATTGATTGATTGATTAAGTATGTAAGATTTACCTATTAAAATCATATTGCAGTAAATACATTATCCTCATATTGAAGAAATCCATCTTGTCTCCGATCACATCGTATACAAACACCCAAAAGAGGGGCTGCCTAAAGTAAAGTTTGTCGTTTACACTCAACTCAAACATTAGCACTTACAAGTCAAGCAAAGCTGTTGGGAGTGGTACGTGCTGTGGATGGGGTCAAATTACGGCCACTTATGTCTTCCACGTGTTTCAAGGCTAGTACTTAAACTAGACTTTACAAAAATGCTATCCGACTTGGGCATACGTTGGGTAAATAGTTCAATTCTCCTCAATAACGAGTTGTTGGAAATGTATTCAACTTTCTATTACGTTCTCAGTTCAATTTGTGAATGACTTCATGTTTTCTAGTACATGTAGTAAAAATACAATTTGTCATCTAAAATGTTAAAAATAACATCCGTAAATGTTTTTTTAATTAACCACTTGAATCACATAGTTTTTACATATGACTGTTTACTGTATGTTTGTCTCTTTCTTTCTTTCTTTGTTTAAATCTTCAAAATACAGAATTTGTCCTTGTGCATTTAAAGATCATCTAACGGTTAAAATATTTGAGATTTGTCTTTGTACCAATAAACTATGCTGCAAGCTTACGATATAAATCCAGTATGGTTCCTCTTTCAAATGGACACTTTAAATAAATAATTGGATAAAAGGGAGCAACAATTAAGAAACATCTAGTTACAAGTAAACAAGTTGTTCAAGCTTCAAAAACTCTCCATCATATGCACCTGTTGCACTGCATTGTCATTTCATTAAGATTAAATCGACGATGATAATCAAAGAATCTTCCCTAGTCTTGAAATAAATGTTCAAACAACGACATTGTAAAACAAAATAACTTGTCTATGAACTTTATGCATCAGAATAGACAGCTGAAATTATATCTGTTTTCAAGTTAATTTCATTGAAGAGCTAATTTCCACAATGTACTAAATGGGATTTAGTGGTAATGGAGAAATGCATTTTATTTCACGTGTGGACTTCCACCAACGAAAACAGTGAAATGGCCATTTTTTTCTTTTCTTTTTTGCGAAATTGGACTCCAAAATTCAATTTGTACTCATATACATACTTACTTACTGAATTACTTACTTATTGAATTAATTTACTTATTTCCGTTATATGTTCTCATTTTCCCCGTTTGTCATTTAACTTAATTTGTTACCACCTCATTTAAATAATTTCCACTTCATTTTTTTTATTACCCTCTCTTTTATCTACACTCTTTTAATTATGCCATGTTTGATTTGTTTCTTTTGCTATCTTTGCTTTACCCATCTGTCTTGTATTTAGCTTTCTTTTATTTTTTTCGTTTTTCTTTTATACTTGTATATACGTTCATTGTTTTTGTTGTAATTTGTTTATTTTGAATTTGTGATTTTGTTGATTTTGTTAAATTTGTTAGTTTTGTTAAGCTTGTTGTAATCATTGCACGGCCTTGCTTAAAACAACTATTCAGCTGAAAGCAGGTCTTTTTACCGTGGATAAATACAACAAACAAACAAACTTTACACCTAGATAAATATTTTGCGAATGAACTGACGTTAAAACCTCATAGTTTGCGGAGAGCAGATTTAGCGACTTCTTAATTTGAGCTCTTCGAAGTAGGGGTAACATTTTGTAGACATTATTAACTTACCCGGCACCGTGGGCCAACAGCATGGCAAAGTAGATGATGAACAGATGGTGGGTAATCCAGAATGTTTCGAAGTACGACCGCCTGCGATCAAAAACGACAAAAAATAGTCAAGAACGGGACAACAAGAACAAAATATAAGACATGAACTATGAGGTACACAGTATGTGAGTCATAAACCACTGGATTCCTCTTGTTTTAACCCTTTATTCAGTGCATCTCTTTGCATGCCTAAAAATTAACAATGTGTTAATAAACATATAGTGTTTATTGAAAAACATACACCTAAGAACCTTACACAAAGTAAAGGAGCTAGAAACTCCGACTTTCCTTCCAGAAGGCTCTGTGACTAGTACATTTTTATACAATGAGTATCAAACAAAAATACCATTCATTGATGGTTACTATTTCAGAGTTATTTTAGAATATAAATGTGATATAAATATATAAATAAGTATATTATCCCCGGATATTATCCATGAGCAACGTTTTCTCTTTTCAACGATTCTTCATTCACATCACTGGTGTCATGCATGACCAATTCATTGCTCTGGAAGAAAACAATACCAAATCACACTTTTTGCAAGTTTGCCAAAACTTGCATAAAATATGAGATTGCTTCTCATCGTTTAAACACGAACTAGTTAGTCATCAGTGTCTTCAGTCTTTCATCAAGTTACTAAAACTTGCCAAATGTGTGAGTTGACATTTTTCTCTTCAAGAGCAATGTAACTGGTCATGCATGACATTAGTGATGCCAAGGAGGTATCACTGAAAAAGAAAAGGTCGTCTTTGTAGATATTTTGTTAATTATTTCTTACGTAAAATTGTTAAGATTATTTTTCCTTTAAAAATAGATGACTTCTTTTATGATACGTTCTGTGTAGGTCTTTATGATAGTGCATGATTACAGGTTATTTCTTTTAAGGGGCCATTGCAGAATGTGTAAATCAAGCGCACAACCTTTTAGAATACAAATAATCCATGAGGGAAAATGGTAAAATGAAATAAAGACTGGTGGATCGTTCTTTCTTTCAATACCTGATAAACTCTGTAGCAGATGAGAACATAATGATTAGAGCAATCGTGATCACCACTCCAGTCCACCCTGCGATGGGGATGAGACCTTGTTCAATAAGGCCTAGACCACCGGGAAGACTCTAAAAAGATTAAGATAATAGATGAGATGAGATGTTTAGATTTCATCTCCCTTATAATTGCAATATTCCCGCCTTAAAAGGAAGACTTTTTGCAAATCTAAGTAGGCGTAGTTTACGTCCTTACTGTCAATCGAAGTTATAAATCTAGGCCTGCAAACCTTTCTCTTAATCGCCATATTCAGAAAATACACCGACAGTATGGATAGAGTTTAGTTTAAATGTGCCAGAGGTATAGAGTTTTGGGTGAAACATAAGTGGGTCACAACATCTCAATGATTTTTTTATGATAATTCAGAGGTTTTCAGCTTGTTGTTCTTAAAAGTGTTTTGATCATCAGGTGAAGAAATTCGTCAAAGATACTAATTCAACAGTAACTTGGGAGAAACAAAGTAGAGCATGTCTTGCAAATTACAGTTGTCAACTACTGTATGATAATTGGAAATCTATATAGACATTGAT
This sequence comes from Eucidaris tribuloides, assembly GCA_001188425.1. NCBI lineage: Eukaryota > Metazoa > Echinodermata > Echinoidea > Cidaroida > Cidaridae > Eucidaris > Eucidaris tribuloides. Next base: position 11,562 of record JZLH01S0604517.1, on the reverse strand, counting down.
AACACTTCGTTACCGGAACTATCCTGTACCATAACTAAAAAAAAAAATAACAATGATACATGTAATAAATAATTTCTGGGACAAGATTTCAGATGCAGAGTGAATGTGAACATGCAAGTCAAAATGTGTTATTTTAAAGAATAAAAAAATGCTCTCACGAGCGCACACCGAAATTCTTCAGTGTGTTTCTTCACGCAATGTTAGTGGTGTGTTGAAATCATGAGCTCAAGAGTGTTAAAGACTGCATAGAATGTTCGAGAAGATTTACCTTGGCACCGCGAAGCGGGTTGAGCCAGTTGTCGTTGGGGAACACCGTGAATGCCTGGGCCAAGGGCGTGATTCCCACACAATACTCGGCGTCCTGATACACAACGCATTCGTAAATGGTTGTAGAGATTGCGGAAGTTGAAGGCGTGGGCGACCACGTGGACGATGGTCCAGATGACGATCATGTACGCCACCGTCTTGTGGAAAGTGAGATTCTTGTCTAGCTGCCTACGGACACTACGTCGACATAAACTGGAAGAGAAAAGGAGAAGAGGAGGAGGAGGAGGAAAGAGGAGGGGAATGAGAAGGAGTAGGAGGAAAAGAAAAGAGGAAGAGAAAGAAAGAAGAAAGAAGAGGAGAGAGAGAAGAAGAGAGAGAGAGAGAGAGAGAGAGAGAGAGAGAGAGAGAGAGAGAGAGAGAGAGAGAGAGAGAGAGAGAGAGAGAGAGAGAGAGAGAAGAGAGAGAGAGAGAGAGAGAGAGAGAGAGAGAGAGAGAGAGAGAGAGAGAGAGAGAGAGAGAGAGAGAGAGGAGGAAGAAGAAGAAGAAGAAGGAGAAGAAGAAGAAGAAGAAGAAGAAGAAGAAAGGATGGGAGAAGATGAAGAAGAAAGGGACGAAGAGGAGGAGGAAAAGAAGAGGAAAAAGAAGAAGGAGGAAAACAATTATTATACACATGAATTAAGTCAATCAAGTTGTTGTTGCTACTCATTTAGATTTTGTCGTCATCGTCGTCGTCGTTGTTGGTTTGGGCAGCAGTCAGTTATATTGGGCGATTTCTTTTTGGTAAGAAAAATATAATATATACCGAATACTATTTATAAATATGATAAACAAAAGAAACACATTTGGATAAATAGGAAAAAGGGAATGTCCGTGCACTTTTGCTCGTACATGACATTGTATAATGTTTCTTTCATAATAAGGATGTAATGTTATTTCGGCTTGTTCCACTTGTTTTCAAGGGAAAATTTATACACGTACAGTTATCTTATGAATTGATGAGTTGACTGTATCATTATTATTATCATTATTAGTTGAGGTATTACGCTTTATTTAGTTTCTTCCTAACGAAACTGAAACCATATACGTTATCGATCATCGATCACAGTATAAAGGACATAAATACCGGTAATGTTAGCATAAGCTAATTATAAAGTTTAACTTGATAATTCTCAAAATGTTACATTAAAGCCCAAGTTTAGTTTTGGGGATTTTTTTGTCATTTGAAAGCTTTATGCCCCAAAGTCATAACCCTGCAATAATAGATTCTGAATGTCTTTAGTTTTTTTTATATGAATTTATGAAAATGTCGGGGGGGGGGACCCCCGACATTTTTGACTATATTTTTACATTATAGCATCCAAAGGGTTAATAAGGCGTTAATGTTATCCGAGTTATACCTCTGAAAGAGCAGACTCTGCTCTTTTAGATGAGGTATAACTTGGATAACATTAACGCCTTATTAACCCTTTGGATTCTATAATGTAAAAATATGGTCAAAAATGTCGGGGGTCCCCCTGACATTTTCATAAATTCATTAAAAAAAAACTAAAGACATTCAGAATCTATTATTGCAGGGTAATGACTTTGGGGCATAAAGCTTTCAAATAACAAAAAAATTCCCAAAACTAAACTTGGGCTTTAATGTGATAAATCGAATCCACCGGAGGTTAGTATAGTTCACAAGTGATTGTCATAGGTTAAACGTGTGTACTTTTTATGTCGTTCTGTAAGAAGCGAAATTTATTCGCTAAATTCTGTACAGTCATTATTTACATTGACCAAAGTGGCTCGTTGCCCGTTGCTATACGAACTGGATTCACATACAAAAACCCTCTGAAGTAAATATTTATTTTAACAAGTTCACTTACCTAGAAAATGAGTCAGAGAAATCATATCTAAAATATAAGTCTGCCAGAGTCCAGAGACAATTATTCGTTTTCTAGAGGTTCATAGTATAATCTCATATAGCTCATTGTGTAAATGGATTTAAACTTTTTGCAGCAAGCATACTGCCTGCTTATTTGTGTTGAAGTCAGATGCTATGATTTTGTCTGTATTGTCATTTTTTCAATTATCTATGTTTTTTAAAATCTTCGAGTCAATTGGAATAAACATGCTAAATGTGTTCGAACCAAAGTCATTTTCCAGGGGCGTCGATTCATTTTTCGGATTGGGGGGCAAAAGTTAAAAAATGTACATTTTCGGTGCGCTTCCGCAATCAGGGGCAATCGATATATTTGCCCCCCCCCCCCAATATTTTCATTGGGGTGGCGACTGGATCGTGGCGGCGTCCTTGCCACCACAGGATCGACGCCCTGTTATTTCCTTTTTACAGTCTAAAGTTTATTGTACTGTGCAACAACGTACATCTTTAAACATGTGTCTATATCTTAAACCTTTGGAAACTGCAAGATTACAAAAAGATATCAAACTATATGGGACACAATAACGCTACGATCAAAATTCCTTGTTTAAGGTTATAGGTTTAAAAATGTCAAGGTCAAACATGTCCTCTTTGTTGTATAATTTCTTTCAAAATTTGCTG
>JZLH01S0604512.1:65292-75753 GCA_001188425.1 Eucidaris tribuloides | reverse complement strand
CCCCGGGGCATTCGACTGATACTTTTTTCTTCTTTTCAATCAGGATCCTCACAAGTACCTTACACGAGTGCTTTGCAATGGTGATGCATCATTAATCTCACACAGTACGCCAGCATGGATTAACTCAATGCATCGTTTGTTTTGTTCAAAGCTGGAATGAAACAATGCTACGACTAAAAAGACTATCTCGAGACAAAAATCGATATGTTGAAACACAGTCATATAGCATTTTGTCGCAATTATGGGGGGCTTTATAATATGAACTGAAACAATTCTTTTGCAATCTGTTATATGGATTGCACAAGTCACTATAGAATTAGGTCAAATATTCAGGAGCGGAAATTTTATGTGACGAGTTGGGAACGAAAACATCGAATTCGCAATAATAATACCCTCGCGTGAGACAAAAAGTGGAAAATGCGACTTTAAAATCCCCCTCACCCGGATTATTAAACTCCAATTATCTTTTTTCATCACATTTATCTTTTGTATAGGCTTGCCGTTTATAAAATCTATCAAAATGCTAACAAAATATCAAGTTTTAAGAATCGAAGGGGGAACGATCCCCAAGACAAAATCGAAGGGGGGGGGGGATAACTGCCGATACATTGATCTATAATTATACCCTCCCTACTCAAAAGTATTGCAACATAATACATTATAACGCATGCATTTTACGTTGAACGGGTCTTTCTATAATGATGTCCTAATACGTTTATTATTGGAAATTAACAAATTATTTGAAAAGACATCAATGAATATTGTTTCTTGTTTCTTTTCCAAGGCGGAGAGATTATCAAATGCAGACGCGCCCACGACAGAGGGGCTGGAAAACATAAAACTTTAACCCCTTTTCGCCTCCCGTAGGGGTGGGGTGTTAATTCACACTAGCATCGTAATTCGGTTTCTTATTACCAATAAAACGGTTTTGATGGTTTGGAAAGACTTCCAGCAAACAAAAAATGTCAATATGTTCCTCTAAAGGGGTCTCAGAAAGAAGACCACACTCCTCGAAGACGAAAATGACCTCCTATCTTCATAAGACAGTGGTAAGGAGGAAACGCCCAATATTCTTAACAAGACCTTTTAAGGATATAATTTCTTATTCTTTCTGAATTGTAAAGGCGATTTACTATTGTAAACATCCTAAAATTTACGTCATGCGACTTTTCAGCACATTGGATACAATAATGTGGAGAAAATACCATAATTTTCACTGGTAGCCTTATTCTCCTACAGCACAGGTCACAATTAACCAACTCAAATGCGCGCAACCTGCGGACGACATTTGCGCAACCTACGTGATTGTAATGGGCAACTTGTCGCGCGAAGCTTGTGCGCAACGTGTGCGCAGGTTACGCGGATGTAACAGCAGGGTATCCGCGTAAGCTACACACGCTTCGCGCGCCGGTTACGCGTAAGCTTCGCGTAGCCTGCGCGCAACCTTCGCGTATGTCATGCGTAGCTTGCGCGCGACCAGCGCGCAGGTTACACTTATATACGCTGAGGTAAAACAGCAGGGTATTCGCGTAAACTACGCACGCTTCGCGCGCCGGTTACAGGTAAGCTTCGCGTAGCCTGCGTGCAACCTTCGCGTATGTCGTGCGTAATACACGCGTTGCGCAAGGTAGGTTAATTGTGACCAGTACTGTATTTCACTGTCTTATGAAGATAGGAGGCGCTTTCCTCTTTGCGGCGTGGTGTCTTCTTTCTGAGACCGCATCAAAGGCGCATATTGGCATTTTTTGTTAGTAAGAAGTTTTTTTCCAAACCATCAAAACAGCTTGAGGGCAAATATGAAATCGAATTACAATGCTAGAGTGAATAAAGACCCCACCCCTACAGGGAGGCCAAAAAATGTAAAATTTTATGTTTCAGCCCCTCTGTCGTGGGTGCTCCTGCATTTGATAATCTCACCGCCCTGGAGAAGAAAATTATATTCATTGATTTTCTTTTCAAATAATTTATTATTTTCCCATAATAAACTTCATTAGGACATCATTACAGAAAGCCCCTTCAACTCATAAATGTATGCGTTTATTAGTGTATGTTGCAATACTTTCGAGTAGGGAGGGTATTATCTGTGAGATGACCTCGGACTGTGTGCGGGCGTCAATGAGATGTTTAATAGCTGGTATTACTTGTATGTTTATTATTTCCAATTGTATGCGGGAAATCAGTGTATCTTTAGTTATTGTTTTGTTTATTGAAAAATAGTGTTGGGTCAACAGATGCAATATAGGCATTTCCAGACGTAATTACTCTACTTTTAACCCAGACAAAAATGAGGAAATAGGCTGTAGACAAACAATAATGGAACAAGTAATATTGTTTCAATAATTGGGGCAATGTTTTTTGGTTAAATGAACACGAAATTTTTCTTGTGGTATCTGCGGAACAACAATTTACGCTGTTGACGCTTATTGGGTGATTGTCTTGTCATAAAAAACAATTAGACCATCTGACACTTCAATGTATTAAAGCACGTATGATTGATTAATCGCCAAAATTACTCCACAGCAATACGTAATGCGTGATAAACTCAACTGCTTGTTTTGTTTTGTTTGCGAGCTGGAATAAAAGCAAGCAGGGCGTAGCTACGGGGGGGGGCCTGGGGAGGCACGTGCCCGCCCCCCACAATTCGTGTGCCCCGCGGTGGCACCGACCACAAAAATTATCAACGCGTGAAAAATTTTGGACCAGGGTTTGGGAAAACACATTGTCACCGCCCCCCCCCCCCCGCGCCCTCTCCCGCTGAACGCGGAAGTTTGTCGGCGAGCTGACCTGACCGGGGAAAAAAATTGAACCTGGATTTGGCTGAAAAAAAATCCTAGGCTATAGCCCCCCCCCCCACTTGGAAACAAGGACCAAAACATTTCAGATTAACTGTAGTCATACGATATTTTTTGAATACTTTGACCGCTCATTGCGAAATCTTCTTCTGCATCAAAATTTGTCAGACAGTTTGACGGCTTTGAATTCCACAACGTCAAGGTGTATACCTGCAATTATTAAAGTAAGCATAATTAGTTTAATCCCAAAATTGCTCTCACACAATACGCCATGGATTTATTCAATGCATGGTTTGTTTTGTTTCAAGCAGGAATGAAACAATACTACGACTAAAAAGATTATCAGGAGACAAAAATCGACATGTTAAAACACAAATAGCATTTTGTCGCTATTTTGGGGGGTTTAAATGGAACTAAAATAATTTCGTTTGCAATCTGTTACGGTGGATTAAACAAGTCAATAGAATCAATTAGGTCACTATACTGCTAACGATGTTTCATCGATCTATTATCTCCAAGATGCCGTCGGAAATAGTTTGTTCTCGTCACCAACTTTAGTAGTAAAATTCGACTAATACTTTTGGTTTCTTCTTTTCAGTCATATTCCTCATCAGCACTTTGCAACGATGATGCATCATTACTTAGGGCTGTATTGTTTATTTTTCTTTTCTTCAGTTTAATGTACTTGCATCCCACACTCTTCCATTTCATTTCGTGTCAAAGTTAAAAAAAAACCCATAAAATTTGCTTAATCTCCAATAATTCGATGATGGGTGATCGGATTTTTATCAAATTTGCAGGGTGTGTTCATAATGAGGTGGGAAAGAAAGGATAAAATTTGGGGGACTGAAGTCAAAGGTCAAAGGTCATAGGGTCATAAAGGCCATGAAATATGCTTAATCTCTCAATAACTCTTGAACGGATGATCGAATTGTCGACAAACCTGTAAGGTGTGTTCATAATGAAAAAAGAAAGAAACCCAAAACAATTTTGGGTTTATGAGATCAAAATGTGAAATATCATAGCGGTATACATGTATACCTATATGTTGTGTTGAAGATACTGACTAACAAATTGCCATATTTTAATCCTGGCTGATTGGCGGAGGTCTGCTCTCTCGGAGTCGTGCTTCTCTAGATGTGTTTAATGAAATATACAATACAACGAATGCACTCAAGAAATAGGTGAAATTAATTTCAGGCAAAATTTTCCCCAAAGTAATTAAAATTACGGAGATTTCACTGTTTTTCGAAAATTTGCCCCCCCCCCACACCCCAACAAGACCGTGGTGTTCAGATATCATAGAAATTTAACTTTAACCCAGATTTTAAAAATGAAGAAGAGGCTGAAAATAAATAATAATGAAATGATTAATTAATTTTGTTTTCAACATTGCATGATTTTGTTGGTCGACACACAAATCCGCGCGCCAATGCGTGTGATTGTTATCTGCAAGGAAACAAGCATCATTAGTTTAATCCCAAAATTACTCTCACACAATATGCATTGATTCATTCAATGCATGGGTTGTTTTGTTTCGAGCTGGAAGGAAACAATGCTAAGGCTAAACAAATTATCGGAAGGCAAAAATCGATACTTTGAAACACATATAGCATTTCGTCCCTATAAATATATTTTGGAATAGTAAATGGAGGAAAAAATCTGTTACGGTAGATTAAACAAGTATCGAATGGGCATCATACTGTTAACGATATTTCGTAAAACGATTATAGGATGACGTATGTACCGGAATACTGTGTTGTGCTCACAATGCTAAGGCTAAACAAATTATCGGAAGGCAAAAATCGATACTTTGAAACACATATAGCATTTCGTCCCTATAAATATATTTTGGAATAGTAAATGGAGGAAAAAATCTGTTACGGTAGATTAAACAAGTATCGAATGGGCATCATACTGATAACGATATTTCGTAAAACGATTATAGGATGACGTATGTACCGGAATACTGTGTTGTGCTCACAAACTTTTTAAGTTCTGACTCTATTGTATCACTAAAATTGAAACCAAAATGCATATAGGGAAAGGCAATATAGCCTCTGAAACAAAAAAAATTGTGTTTGGGATTTGCAAGTCCATTACTTCCCTTCACTGTCAGTACCAAACGGGAGTTTAGTACTTACGTTGAAAGTTTGAGATCCATACGTCATGAATTTGTTTTATGAGGAAAAGTAATAGTGATATGTTACCAGATTGTTATTTCCGCGAGTTTTGCTGAAATTGCGAACCGCGGTCGTGGACGTTCGCATGACCAACGGAGCACACTGATTGGCTAAACGGTTAAACTCCGCGCGACCTTCAGCTAACGGCTGATCGGACAATCTTGAAACGACCCGTGCACGTTAACGTCACTGTAAATTTTGAAGTTTAAATGTCCAGATTTTCACCAAAACTACGTATTCTACCTAAAGGTTCTATGACAGGTGTTTATTTATGCCAATCTTCACTTTGTGAACGATTTGAGCTGATTTCTGATGTGCAAATCCCACTCTGTCTTTAAAGCTCCAACTTCAGTGGATTATTGGAGCAATAAATTGGAAATGGTCAAAAATGAGAAATTACCTTCTGCATGTGTGTAGCCCATCAAAGAGTAAGACTTTTCAATATAAAGCCGGAATATAAAGTCAATATAAGATTATTGTTGACAAATAAAAGGCTATACAACATGAAACTATTTGACATTGGGTTATGCAGCTTTTGTGAAACATTTTGTGGAACAATATGCATGTAGCTTTTGGGAAGAGTTTCTAAAATGACAAGACAGTGGTCTCCACTTAATTGGGTATATTTGCAAGGCATTTTTTTTTACCCATTTAACAGGATTATCCAATTAAATGGAGTAAATTTCAATACGAAACATAAGAAATGTTTTCCTTAACTTTACCCATTTAACACGAGTACCCCTTAAAATGTTACTCCATTAAGAGGAGACAACTGAATTTTTGGTGAGTCTCCAGTCGAAGGAAGGATCTGTTTTTGACTACAAGGGTGAATCTAACTTTTTGCTAAGTGGGGGGGGGGGGGGTACCAGGGGCGTCGATCCATGTGTATGTTGTGTATATTTTGTGTATGTTTAATAGTACTTTTATGCTAACTTTAATGGTTTTGTAGTACTTTCCAGTGCTTTATAAACATGATAACGAATTTCTATGCACATCATATTTTCACTTGGCAGCCCAAGGCCGGAGGAGGGGGGGGGGTAAACTCCCTACCACCCCGTATATCCGCCACTAGACTACCCCGTTGAATCATTGCATTGTTATTGCAAAGCGGTCACTGTATACATGGTGAAAGCTTGGAATTTCTCCGTCGTTTGAGATCTTTTTGTTAAAAGTTAAAAAAAGAAGGATTTATGAAGTTGGGAAGTTGATTGAATTACAAAACAAACAGGTAAAAGTTGGAAAGAAAATGGAAAAACGTGTTCAATGGAGATCAATCTAAATTTTATGTATTATGAGAGTCATTTACAGGCTGTGGGTTTGGTTTCTGATTGAAAAATATAATGTAAAAAAAAAACAAGTTTTAATCAGTACTAAAGACAATCGCAACATACAACCATTGTATGTACATTCATGAATGCAGATAGATGTATAAATCCCCTATAGACAAAATGGAAAGTGCCTATGTGTAAAGTACAACACACACACACACACACAACACACACCACACACACACACACACACACACACACACACACACACACACACACACACACACACACACTACACACACACACACAACACACACACACACACACCTACAGTGCGCCACACACGCGCCACAACACACACATCACTACACACACACACTACCATATCACACACACACACACACTACAACAACACACCACACACACACACACATCACACACACACGCCACACGCGCGCACACACACACCAGCACACACCACCATATCACACACACACACACACACCACACACACACACACACACACACACACACACACACCCATCACAGACACACACACAACACACACACCACACACACACACTATACAGTATACACACATACATGTACACACAATACAGACACATCAAATATGAAACGCTAGATTTTGTGTGATTAAACTACCATTATGTAGTGCACACCGTGCATATTCTGACATCCCGATATTCTTAAAAATGAATGAATGTCTTCAGTAGATATGTAAAATTTAGATTTTAGAAATACACTCAAATTTCACGTAGCAAGATTGGGAATAAGGTTTTTCACAATGACAAGAAACCACTTAAAAGTGGGATCATATCACAAATGCGTTAGTATATAATTTAAATCACATAATTCAGCGTAGGGCCTGATTCCGTTTGGAAGCCTTTTGAATATTTCAGTTTTCAGACAATATTGTGTACAGTTTCGCAAATAAGCATCTTCGTAATTGACAAAAGACGATAAAATTACATGCATAATCACCAAAAAAAAAATAATAAATGGATTTGGAATAAGCGCCTATATATTGACAAGAACCGTTCAAAAAAAATTCACAACACAGTTGACACGAGGCTCTATAGGCCTATCCAGGGGTATGACTCGGTAAATATTTGATAATTCACATGGAATGCAACACATTGAATATAATATATACATGTAATTATATTTTCATTACTGTAAATAAAAAAAAAACACTTCCATCAATTATGAGCTTTTTTTTTGGTCATCATCCTTGTGTGAGGTTACAGTGTCGAAGGCTTTGGCCCTATACATCTAAATACACCACATCTACGTGGATTCCATATCTAGAGAGCCTGGTCGGATCTTATAAGGTGTCGAGAAGGCTTATTATGACAAGATTTTCGATTTCTGAAACCATGCCGAGAATCGCTGTGATATGTTGTGTTGTTAGATGATGTGTTTGTATGGTCTTAATCACTAATGATGCTTCGAAGACGTTGTCTATCACAGAAGGGTATGAGTCTGGACATTCTGGTTTATACCTGGTCCTTTCTGAATGACGGGTACAATTTGAGCTACCTTGCTATCCTCTGGAACTACACCTTCTTCAAGGGACTTGTTATGAATCCGGGCAATGGCTTAAATAGTTAATATGCAAGGACTAGATACATCAGCACGCAGTTTTGATGGTTGAAAGGCAAGCGATCTCTCTGCATTGCCTAAAACATTAACATTGTGTAAATACAATGGCATTTAGAAGAATTGCCACTCCTGTGAACTTTAGCAAAATATAGGAACTACATGTAGAAACTCAGTTTTAGTGGAATTATAGTGACCGTTAACTCTGATTTTGATTTTTTTCTCGCCGAGAAAAAATTCCTACCATTAAACGTACACTAGAACGGCTGATGTTTTGCTTTCGCATTTTTTCAAATTTTACGGTCATTAATGACACCAGATTTCACAGACATGCCTTTATCATAGCCTAAGGGCATGGGCTATCTTTTCCTGGTCTGCGAGAATGTTTGCAAATGAGATCCACTGCCTTTTAAGTTCCTCAAGTTTTTTTTTTTTATTTCTTCCCGTCATCTTCTGTGACGCACAAGTCAACAACTTTTCATTCTCGGGTCTTTGTAGATATATTCAGGAGAGTCATCTCCCTCCATTGTCAACACCGATGTAAAAAACTTGTTGAGGTGTTAGCAATATCCTGTCCAGCGACAGGGATGGTATCGCCAGAATGATTTTTCACTGCGCTGCTGTATCTTTCACCTTTTGTTTTGATCTCACATAGGCGTAGAAACTTTTTGAACCTTCCTTGATACTCTGAGTAAGTATTCTTTTCAAAGTCTTGTTTGGCAGCTCTTCGATCACAATTGGCTTTCTTTTGACATTTCTTTTGTGTTATTACTCTTGACAATTTTTTCCTGTTTGTACTTTCTCCATGCTCTCTGTTTGCGACACACTTGCTTTCTGGCCCTCTTGTTAACAGTATCGCTTTTTTATTTAAGGGAGTTGGCATTCCACCTTAAAGCAGGTCCTCGCTTGTTTCCGCTGTCAGTCGCTAAATTCAAAATTTCATTTCTTGTTGCGTAGATAGCTCTAATAGTGTCATAATTGAGTTTCAGTATGGCAATAATTTCGCAAGCACAACTAGGTAGCCTCATATCCCATCTCAACATACAGTAATAGTTCTCGAGTGTGCCTCGGAGTACTGAACTTTCATGAATTACATCGGGGTTAGATGTGCAGGTCGAGGAGGGGATCTTCTCTTCTCTTCTCTCTTTCATAAAAACCTTGTGCCTAGTATTAATCAAAAGCTAGCAAATTGCACCACTTGATCCGATGACCTTTGTTTGCACATGCGCAAACTCCAAACTGGCTTAGTTAAATGTATATGCAAGTTCAGTCTTCCCCGAAATGTTCTATCATACATATCAAAACTGAATGATAATGTATTATTTGCTTTGTTAACAGGGAACAAAGTGCACCAAAGTGCGCTTAGCATATATCAGAGATTCATTTTTATTAGTCAGCAGCCATCATATTTAGCCGATAAGTTGCTAAAAATATATCAGTTCCAAGTACAACAAACATTTGAATAAGTATATGTGTAATACCAGCAGTAACAGTCCATTGGTGTTGCACAGTTTGTTAGTATCGACGTCTATGTAGAAATTCCTGTTCACTGTCTGTCAGCACGTTAACTCACAGTGGAAAGATGGCTTCTTACGTCGGTTTGAATGTTGGTGGGAAAGTGTACCAGACGACCACAACCACCCTGACTCGTGAACCAGACAGTATGTTCAGTGTGATGTTGAGTGGTAGGGTACCGTCTACGAAGGACGAACATGGAAACTACCTCATCGATGAGACGGTAAAATCTTCCGTCACGTGTTAAACTTCCTCCGATATGGACGACTCATTTTACCACAGGATTTTAATGAACTCGACCTGCTGGCTTTTGAAGCAGATTTCTACCAACTTCCAATGCTGCAGGCGCATATTCAAAGTATTGAGTATATTCTGCAACGGCCATATAAATATCCTGGAACTTTTGATTTGCTATTGGGTAACGATGGCACCTACACAATTTACACATACACACAAACAAATATGTATGGTGTTCTCCCATTTCTACGGGGTTATCCTACCAGTCACCGGAGAGTTATGTACAGTACTGTTCAAACGATATCTTTCACCTTAGACCAAAATTTAGCTGGCACGAGTGTACCGGATACACATGGTACAGGACGCCTTTATCCGACTACAGAAGATGACATTGTTCTGAGTGTCAGTTCTGCCCTTTGCATGCGTAGCAAAGATGAATTGGCAAAGGGCTTCAGGTGGTATTTCAACCCAGGTAAAAAAACCAGGTAGGACCAGTTGACAACTGGTCAACTGGTACCATTGAAAACCAGTAGAGCGAGTTTTCATCTGGATTTCCAACTGGTTTTAAAGACGCTATATAACACTGTGGAAGACACGTTTAAAAAAATGTCAAACTTTGCTATCTGACATATCTGACAGTGTTTGAATGGACAAATAACACCTTAGAAAACAAAAGTTTGGACAGTTATGCTGTCACTAGTACAATATGTGCAGATACAAATTGGCACATTAATTTCCTATCGGGCGACAGGAAATTCTGCAACACAGCAGTCTATGGGGGAAAGCTGGAATGGTCTCTGAATGATTTTTACTTTTTTAAAGCACTTACAGGGCTTCATTTTTAGA
>JZLH01S0604512.1:29932-43789 GCA_001188425.1 Eucidaris tribuloides | reverse complement strand
AATTACACCAAATTCAGTGAAAATTGTCTTTGAAGTAATACGCAAGTACATGTATTTTGATTTTGTTGGGAAAATTGCAGTTGCTTTAAAGCGAACAAAGTGATGTTCGTGATTTTAGTATCTCGGGCTCTGAGTAAAAGTGAAATAAGTCAGGTCCTTGATGCTTCATGTGCGTTTGATGTTTGGAGGTTTGGAAAATCTGTTGAGCGTCGTGTAGGATAGCAATGTATATGCATTGTAATTTTAAAAAGAGTTTTGTAATGAAGGTTGTAGTAAATTTGCAACATAAACTTAGGTGTTGGGTATGAATGTTTGTCGTTTAGTTTCAGTGTATTATTTTTTTTATTATTAAATAGGCGTGGGGAGGGTATGAAGTTGGACTGAGAGCAATACCAATCAATAGCTTTCTTTCGCAGAAGTGAACTTGTCAAATTAAGTTTAGTTTTGCTGCAATTTCCACAAAAATTGTTACAATATTATTCTTAACGAGTCGGTGGTGCAATTTCCGGAACAAAATTTTAATAATTGTTAAAAGAATTAAGACTACATGGCAGTAATATCATTTTTATTTACACTTTCATAGTAGAGGAATAGCCCTCACTATATAATGTTAAAACTAGTAAGTTTACATAAATTTTCCTACATATTTGACAATTTACTGCAGATCTTTTGTGAAAAACGTGTTCCAAACGTTTATGAACATCTATTGATCCTTAAAAGGAGTTTAGATATTTTGTAATTTCCGAAATCTTGACAACATTGAAACCAAACTTGAATTTCTCAAAAAAGATTATACCGTTTCTTCGGCATGCGAATGTAAAACGTATATAGCTGCTGTTGACACTGCATTAAAAAAAACTTTGTTCTATGTGATGTGAAAAAGTTACAGCAGGGAAGAATCGCCACGGGTTTTCGTACTCCCTAACATTTCACCTTGGCGCCGCCCTGGTTTGGGTTGTATATTAACAAGAAGAAAATTGAAAATATAGATTTGTTCTAGGTCATCAATTTCTTTTCCTTCATCTGTACATTTTATGAAGATTTTTATGCTTTGCTATAAAGTCTGTTACTGTTGTGTATTGAAGTCATTATACCCTTAATCAAGTAAGTTTTATTTTTATCGAATAAATGGAATAGTGTTATTGTACATGTAGCATAGACATTTATTGATAAATTTGTCATAAGCCTTATTTACGTTATCTATGTCGAACCATTGTTATTAGGCCAGATGAGATTTTTACGGCGCAAAAATATATGTATGTTTATAGTTTCTCTCCGTCGCATATGCGCGGTAATTTGATTTTGTCGTAACAAAAACAAGAAGGCAATCTTGATATGTCGTAATATTATATGCTGTCTGTATAATTGTCGATCGGAGAAAATATTGCCAGTTAATGTTGATAGATAGGGATTATTGCATTGAGTTTGTTATGTATGGGAATGTAGCGAAAGGCAGACAAAATATACTGATATAAACTAGTTTAGAACTGGTATGTGAGTGTATAAGAGAAAGAAGATTGACATTGCAATCCGCATAAGATATATTTGTTTACTTCTTGAGAAATTTTGTTTCAGAATTTATCTTATTTGCCTAGAAATATATCAATTGGAGTAGAAGGGGTCTGTAAATAACACTTACTATTATATCTATATTACTCTTGTTAATAATTTCAATAAAGAAGTGTTCTGCTGTTTTAAAATGAGGGTTAAATCTTTCGAGAAATTGCATTTGATGAAATAAATATCGGTTACTCCACCACCCTGCCAGTTGCCCGATCAGCACGCGTCATATGATAATAATTCTGAGAACCCGAATTAAATATTGGCGGTGGATTGAAATGCAACCCTAATTTCAGACACACCATTTCAGAAAATTTGAGTGTATCTATAAATTCGAAAGGAGTGTACTCAGATTATTGTTAGAATTATTTAAGCTCCCGACTAAAATGTGAATTAAAAAGAAGCAATTATAATTTTAAGTATGAAAGTTGCTCATATTTGTATGATTGAGATCAATACCGTATAAGTCCTGGCATTTGTCTTTATTTTATCAATAAAATGTGTTTATACTGTAACATTCACTGTACAGTTATGTCTGAATTGTGGTTTTTAGAATTATTAGGTGAGTATGTAAGTTTGGATTGACAAAGGTCGATACGGTGTGCTTGTGAGTAAAAGTGAGAGTAGCAAAACGTGCAAACTCGTGAGTGTGATAGCAATTATCTATTAAGATCTTAATTACCTTGCTGTATTTCTAGGGGATGTAAAAAAAAATACTGAACAAAAGCAATTACAGAGTTTCTTATGAAGAAAAAATGTGCAGAAACTTATCTTAACCTTTATCTCTGTTGTGACTCCCACAAAGTTTAACAAACATGCATGAGCGATGCAGCACTAGTGGATTACATTCATGGCATGCATTTAAATTGACCATCAATTTTAGAAACATTTTTTTTCATAATCTGAATTGGGATTCATAATTCGATTGCAGGATAGGTTCCCAGATATTTCTCGGTACGTCTCCTACGGAAAAGAGGTAAGCAAAAAAGATATAACACTGTGTCCCTCTGACCCTCTCGGTACCATTATAAAATAAAAACCCTCACCCATTATGAACGAGTCATTTTCTTCCAATAATGCAATGTTAGACAGTTCAATGGACACGTAACTTCAGAAATTCGTCATTCGGACGTTTTCTTCTCTATGTATTATAATTGCATTGTGATTTGGTTATGTTTGTAATTATTGAATTGGAAAAAATTGCAAAAATAAAAAATCAATCCATTAATCAATCAATCAATCAATCACCCATAAATTCTTATGTTCAATTGAGCGACAAAGGTTTGTAATTTATACCGGCATTTAAAACACACGTGTGATTATAGGTTAATAGGTTAATCTCAGCTTACTATCACAAAGTTGGCATGGATGAGTTTAATGCATGGTTTGTTTTGTTTCAAGCTGGTATAAAACAATGCCAGGGCTAAACATCGATACATTATTCGATGAATTCCGCTATCGATCTCTTGCGGTGATCATGTAATCGATCCTCACATTATGGGTTATGTTTTGTGTATGGTGCAGGGGCAACAGACAAATATAAAATTTCGTCGCTCTAAAGTGTATATTTTGGGGATTTTAAATGGATGAATTTCATCAGTAATCATGTTACGGTGGATTGAACAAGTCAACAGAAATGTGTCGACCACAATACTTTTAGCGATGTTTCACCAAACTTGAAAGTATCTTTAAGATTCACCAACTTTAGAAGTGACATTCTTTTGATACATTTTTGTTTTCTCCTTTACAATCAGATTTCTCACAAGTACCTTTATTGAAATAGTAAATTTACGCCGGCGAATCTGTAATCGATCCTCCCACTATGGGTCTTGTTTTGTGAATGGTGCATGCAGGGCAACAGACAAATATAAAATTTCGTCGCTATAAAGTATACATTTTGGGGATTTTAAATGGAAGAATTTCGTCAGTAATCTGTTACGGTGGATTTAGCAAGTCAACAATCAGATTTCTCACAAGTACCTTTATTGAAATAGTAAATTTACGTTGGTGCATCTGTGATCCTTATCAACACATATGCGATTGACAGACAGAGGACAATGCCGCTCCAAATTTCAACGTATTCTCTACATAAATCTGCGAAGATACATGTATTATGATTAAAATGCAAACATTTTTCATTATATCACAAGTATCACTCCAGTTGGAAACCAGTTTAATTGTTGGAGCATCACTTTCTCCGATCAGGTAGACTACACATCTTTACAAATACATATTTCACAAGAAAACAGTTAGCTTTAGAAACAAAATACGATTTGAAAAAACAATATCAGCCTACCCCCCCCGCCACACACACACACACACACACACACACACACAACACCAACAATAACAACAGAAATCACCAATCATGTCTTTGCACTAATTAATCGGTGGTCACTGCTTTCAAAAACCCAGTTTGTCTTACAAATACCCATAATTCTAGTCTAGTATCATTATGCCGAATGTTTGTATAAAACATTGATTCACAATACATAGAACATTGCACAGCATTGTACAGAACAGGTAGAAGATACATTTACGATAGATGGATAGCAAGTACAAAAAGTATAATGAAAACAAAAACACATGCATTCATGTATACACTAACATTAAGACAAGACAAATACATGCACAAAAGCTTTACAACAAGAAACAAACAGCAAAGCTGGAAAAGTATTACCAGATATTGTGGGTTATATGATATACAGTATAATGAGTTATGGAAGAAACTTAAACAGATTTCAGCCTTTGTCCCACTTCACCCAACAGTTTTTTTTTTTTTTACATAAGTTTCTGCATTTATTGACAAATCAAAATACACATTTGTCATACAAAAATAACATACAACATAATCAATAAACATACAATGTGACAATATAATTATGATGAAAACAAAATTTAGA
Organism: Eucidaris tribuloides; assembly: GCA_001188425.1. Classification (NCBI taxonomy): domain Eukaryota; kingdom Metazoa; phylum Echinodermata; class Echinoidea; order Cidaroida; family Cidaridae; genus Eucidaris; species Eucidaris tribuloides. Next base: position 39,326 of record JZLH01S0604512.1, on the reverse strand, counting down.
CATTATTTAAGCTAGGAAGAAATAAAAGCAAGCAGTTAGATAAATGCAGGGGCCAGCTATGATAAGCAAGAATGCTTGAGTCGATAGCAGCCGGAGGGGGGGGGGGTACATGAAACCGTAATATGCTAGTCTGTAGTGTACAAAGGGTGTCACGTATCGAAATGTGTGTGTGTGTGTTTTGAGAGAAAAGAAAGAGAGAAAGTGCGTGCTTGTGGGTGAGTGCAGGTGCACAGTACGAGTATTTGGATATAAGACTTTTTTTAATGAAGCTTTGAAAGAAAAAAGAGATGCAGAGTGTTTGATATCAATGATGTAGTGCACCGATATGCTTACAGAATATAATGATTCATTTCCGGAATATGTCAGGTTAACTTGGTTTTTTGGTTATACTTGAACAGTTCTATTATTGTACCAAACGTTGAAAGATTGTGTGCATTGTCGACAGCTAACAATAGATCACGCCGATATGCACTTTAAAGTGAAAGGCTAACATTGTGGAGCTTCAATTAAAAAATTGTCAAACTTTGATATCTGAGCTACATATCAGTGTTCAAATGGACAAATAAACACCCTAGAATACAAAAGTTTGGGAAGTTATGCTGCCAATGGCAAGGTATGCATGGATAAACAATTTCTACTCCGGTGGATGATAAAATAGCCTAGATCTGCACACAGTAAGTCTATGGGAGAAAATGGGCAGGTGGATCCGGTCAAATTGAATGCTGGTAGATGCTTTCTAGATGTTTTAAAGCACTAAATCATCATTTTAAAATACAATTTTTTTCGGGGCTTCATTTTTAGACCATATATCAAAGACACTTAAAGCGTGGAGGATTATGTAGCTCACATTTTCTTTAACTGTGATAAATGTTTGCCAGTGGCTTTAACATGTTAATACCACCGCGTACCGGGAGCAGAGGTTCACAAAGCTCACTGGGAATACCCGTTGCCTTTATACAAGAGCCAATATACTGTACAATGTGAGGCAAAAATCTGAATGATATCATTCGCAATAGCAACTGTCGATATCAATGTTACGTAGTTCGTTAGTGTCGAAGTTTGTATAATTCCATGCGCATGCTCACTGTCTGTACTTCAAAACGCAGTGACAAGATGGCTTCTTACGTCGGGTTAAATGTTGGCGGGAAAGTGTACCAGACGACCAAGACCACCCTGACTCGTGAACCAGACAGTATGTTCAGTGTGATGTTGAGTGGTAGGGTACCGTCTGCGAAGGACGAGCATGGAAATTACTTCATCGACCGAGACGGTGAACTATTTCGCTACGTGTTAAATTTCCTTCGATATGGACGACTCATTTTACCACAGGATTTCAATGAGCGCGCCCTGTTGGCTTTGGACGCAGATTTCTACCAACTTCCCATGCTGCAGGCGCATATTCACAGTGTGGCTTATGTTCTCCAATCGACTCGTGGAGCTATTGACTTGTTATTGGGTGACGATGGCACTTACACAGTTTACACAAAGCAAGCAGGAAATATAGATATTTTTCTCCCATTTCTACAGGATTACCCCAGCAGCACGTCCAGTGAAATGTGTAATACCGTTTATACGACATCTTTCATCTTGGACCAAAATTTAGCCGGTAAGAGGATGCCGGGAGGAAATAAATGTTATCCCACTACAAGAGAGGACATTGTTCGGCGTATCAATCAACGTCCGTTCTTTTTGCGTAGTACTGAAGAATTAAGTGTCGCAAACTGCTTCAGATGGAGGTTTACCACTTAGAAGTGACTGCATGGATGTTACACACGAAACGGCCTACAGTATCTAAATGACATGATCATGGGAGTAATCCTCAACTTGGGATGAAACTATTCTACAATCAAGTAAAATGTGCAAGGATTCGACTGTTAAAATTTCGTAGTCAACTGTAGACTCGTTCTGAAATAACTCTCTTCAGTATGCCTTGTGACAAACAAATATGTTGTGTAGCTTTCTTTGGGATCTATTTCTATCGGGCTCGAGAGAAACAAAATGCTAGTGTCCATGCTTGATTCGGTTTAAGTAAAAAAAATCAAGATAAATCCTTCCAGCCAGGAGATACACTTCAACTGGTGTATCCATTTGTATATCTGTCAACCAATTTGGTTCGAAAGGCATTTTTTTAATTTCTCCCAATCATGTCACTGGCACCGCCCTTTGATTACGATGTTACACAAACGACATCTTCGTGAATCGTGATCTATAGTCGTCTCTATGACATCAATATTCTGAATCAAAATATAGCCTAAAATTAGGAAGGGGGAATGCGGTCATTTCAGTATGATATGTGGAAGTACTACGCGGGGGTGGTTTGAGCGTTGGGGCTCGCGCCCTTTGATATGTTATTATAACGTTGTTTTTAATGAGTGAAAATTGCCCGACCATGCTCAGTTCTTTGTTTATTTCATCTTATCGATGAAAAAGTTGATGAACCGATAACGACATAATGTCATTTGCGAAATTATTTCTGCAAACCTTTCATTGCTCAAGTATTCGTTTCTCCTGATGGATTACAGATATGTTATTAAATTGATTACAAAAACGTGTAAACCAGTGAATGTATTATTGACAATTACATCGATAAGTGTTTTTAACGTGCTTTAAATGTTACTGTGGTAGTAATACATGTAAGTAGCTTGGGAAGAATTGCTTATAATTCCCTTAAGTTTCTATCTGTGTGCCTTAATAGATTAAAGGCAGTGTGCAACGATTTTCAGTTACAAAAAGTGAGATGCATGCCCCCTTATGTTATTACATTACTGAAGATCTGCAAAATATGCACTCCAAGATGATCGTTAAAGACACAAGTTTAACAATGGCCACAGCTCTAAAAATCTGAGTAACGTCATCCCCGTGCTCTAAGTGTCTTTGTTAAGGTCTTAAAATGAAGCCCTAAAAAAATGTACTTCAAAATAATCACATTTAGTGCTTTCAAAGAGTGAAAATCTATAGTATCCAATGTGACCTTCTCCTGACCTTGTCTATTTCCTCCAATAGACTACTGTGTTTAAGGTCTGACTACGTTATACTTAACCTTATCAATAAGTCATGGGGTGTTTATTCATGCATATATCATGCCAGTGGCAGCATAACTGTCCAAACTTTTGTATGCTAAGATCGAGGATGTTATACTAGTCCATTTAAAGACACTATATAACACTGTGGAAGACCCGTTTAAAAAATTGTCGAACTTTGCTATTACAAATTGGCACATTAATTTTATATCAGCCGATAGGAAATTCTGCAACACAGCAGTCTATGGAGAAAAGTTGGAATGGTCTCTCAATGCTTTTCACTTTTTTAAAGCACTTAATGATTGTTTTACACTGCAATTTTTTCAGGGCTTCATTTTTAGACCGTATCAAAGACACTAGTAGCATGGGGAATCATGTAGCTCAGATTTTTAAAACTGGAAACATTGTTATACAATGCCTTTAACCACTATTATGTAGTTCAGATGTCAAATATTATGAAACAATAAATACGAAAGTGCCCAAATTTGAGATAAGTACAGATGTTATGTTCCGAGTGCCAGTACAAAAGAGAACATTTTGTATGAAACGCTCCGAATGGATCGTTTTACCGAATGCTGGAAAAGGCAATTTTTAACACTCATTTACAAAGCTATACATATAATCTTCTACCAGAAACTTGATGCTCTAGAATCACAATTGGGGCTTCTCAGCTAGTCCCTATCATTTTCGTAACATTGACATATCTGTCAAATTGCCTAAACCACGAACAAACTTTTAAAAGTCGAGTTCTTGTATAGAGCAGCTAAATGGTTCAATGATCTCCTTGTGAATATTCGTTTTATCAGTAACTCCTTGGTAAACGCTATCCAAAATGTTAATTTCCATACATCGTATTCAATGTCCTAACAAACAATATACTTCAAATGGCTGTGTTTTTAATGTCATAGCTGTATACATGTACAATTACTCATTTTCTCGATTTATTTTGTTTAACTTTGTTTTACAATTGCTTATCATTTTACTGTTTTTCTTGTATGTGTATGTACATGTACATTGTACATGTATTATGTTTTATCATATTCAGTTTTATTATGTTTTACACTTGTATGTTTTCCATTATGTAATTTTGTTTTAATTTTTTTGTTAATTCTTACATGTATTTTTGTCAGGTGTTTTTTAATGCACGGCCTTGCCGAAAAGCTGCTTTTTATCTGATAGCAGGCTTACCGAGTTGAAATGAATTAACTATACTATATACTACGGTATGTTACGGGCAAAAAAAATATAATCGTTATCTTCATGATAGTGAAGCAAGCTTAATGATAATTAGCTTATGAAAATAAAAATCACATATTTACTGTTAATAGTTTTTTATTCCCTTTCTTTTTAGAGTATTTTGTTGAATTATTTGTTTGCTTGTTTGCTTCCGATTAAACAAGAGGTATTCTATAGTTGTCATTTGTGTATGGTTACGCTGAAACCCCGTGGAAGGCCGTTTGCATGGTGCGACGCAGCTGCGGTCACCAGTCCAAGCTGATTTGCCGCCCTCTTTTGACGAAAGTAAAGTAACCCAAAAGTAACGCAAAACTTCGAGGGTTTGTATTTTGCTTCTTCTAGTTGCCCTTTCTGTATATTAAAATCGTTTATTCCTTGCTTAGTACAGATAAATGGCAATTCCCTTTTCACAATCTTTGATTTTTCTGGTTGGGAAATAGTTTGAAATAAGCAACACATAGATTGTTATGTCTACGATCCACCGAAACGATAAGCACTACATCTTAATACTTATATTTAACAAAACCTGATTAGATACCACGAGAGATGCCAATAAATAACAATCTCTAAACCGTTTTCCTAAAGAAGTCTATATGAATAATAAAAAAAGAACATTACTAGTTCTCAATGCCACTGGTCATCCCAGTTACAATCGATATTTCTGTTCGTCACAGTTTCCCCAGCAACTACTACGTTCTATAAGAGGTGTTTTTTAATTGATGCCTGAAGGTCATTCAAGTATTGTACTGTCATTCAAGTATCAGTACTTGTTATTGAACTTTTCCCAATGGTTTTAACTCATCCAGTGCCAGTCTGTGAATATTATAAGGAAAGTTTAGGGAGTGTTGTTATAATGGTTGTGAAAGGGTGATACGTATAACCATATGTGGCAGTTGGAATAGTGAAGACAGTCATGTCCAGGTTTATCATGTGATTTTGCAAATTTCGACTTATTTTCTTTCTTTTTTAAAGAAATGGGTGCATGAACATGCACTGCTCACAAGCCAGATGAGGAATATGCATGTTTTACCAATAAATTTAAATTGTACAGACTACTGTACTGTTTGTGTGTCTGTGCATGTGTTTGTGTGTGCGCGTGTATGCGTGTGCATGCATGTATGATATGTTTGCGTTTGTGTGTGGTTCGTGTGTACGTTTGTGTTTGTGTGTGCCGCTTTGTGTGTTTGTGCTTATGTGTGTGTGTGTTTGTGTGTAGTATGTGCGTACGCTTGTATGCGTGTGTGTGTCCGTGTGCGCGCGCGCGCGTGTGTGTGTGTGTGTGTGTGTGTGTGTGTGTGTAGGTGTGATTGTTGTGTATGTGTGTGATCATGTGTATGTGTATGTGTGTAATGTAAGTGTGGTTGTCGTGTGTTGTGTGGTGTGCGTGTGATGTGTGTGTGGCGTGTGTGCGTTGTGTGTGTTGTGTGTGTGCATGTGTTTGTGCATGTGTGGTGTTGCGCGCTGTGTGTTGTGTAACCGTCGTCCTGTGCTGTGTGTGTGTGTTGTGTGCGTGTGTGTGTGTGTGTGTGTGGTGTGTGATGGTGTTGAGCCGCGTCGTGGTGTGTGTGTGTTGTGCTGGTGTGGTGTCTGTGTGTGGTGTTGTGTGCGTAGTATGTGTGTGTGTTTGTGTTGTGTGTTGTGTGTGCGTGTATGTGGTGTTGTGTTTGTGTGTGGATGGTGTGTGGTGGTGTGTGTGTGGGGGGGTTGTATGTCGTGTGTGTTGTTGTGTGTGTTGTGTGTGTTGTGTGAGTGTTGTGTGTGTGGGGTGATTGTGTGGTGTGGTGTGTGTGTGTGTGTGTGTATGTGTGGTTTTGGTTTTGGTGTGCGTGTCGTGTGTGTGTGGTAGTGTGTGTGTGTGTGTGTGTGTATGTGTGTGTGTGTGTGTGTGTATGTGTGTGTGTGTTTTAGGTCAGACTCCAATTTGTTGAATAAACGCCGACAACTCGTTCATAATACATGAACTTTCAGAACTGCAAGACCTGTGGGTATTTTACGGAGAAGTGAGTTTGGTCTTAAATTTAAAGAGCCTCTCAATGTCATGATATGCCATTGTGGCACTACAAAAGTGCAAAAAAATGTTTCATCCTGCGTTATGTTGTACAGAATTACTCATAATAAATATTTGACACAATAATATAAATTCGTGATAGATTTTAGATTGGATAGAAGTCTCAAATTTTGGATCTTATTTGGTCTGAATGGGCAATTATTTGCCATATTTTGAAGACACGCCTAAATCTAAGTCCACCTTAAATTCATTGTGACCGCACCCGCCCCCCTCTCCCACCTCACAGAAGTTTTAAAATTGAAAATTGTTTTTTTTTACTTGGATTGGGGCTTGTTAGTGGTGATAAAAACGACAATGACTTCCTACATAGTGTCAATTTTACGCATTATCTAATTATCTCACACACAATGCCGAGCACGCGGTAGCATCTCCCGTCACTTGTTATCCGTCTTTTGGCAGGCAATCGTCCCATCACAATTATTGTCATCGATTTTATTTTTCTGGCATTCTTCTAAATCAATCATTTCTACAAGCTCCACTGAACCCCGACTAATTAACAATACCTGCAATTGTGTAAATGAAGGTATGGCGTAGTGCCATATCCTTTGTTTTATTTCAAGGTGACTCTGCGGTCTCCAAGGCTGTAGTTATGTGTGTGCGGCCGTACACGTGAATGAAGAAAAACGAGGGCAAAATGTGCTCAGCACACATCTCAGTTGTCCTTGTGATTACTTTTCGAATGCGATATTTTCGTCTTCAGAAAGTGCTTTCAACTTGTGGTAGCACTGTATTTGTCAGCCTGAACGGTCTATCCGCGTATTGTGTCGTTCAGAGTATACTGATGAAAACTATTGGAATAATTTCTGGCAGACGAATTTTAGACATATTCGTAACCAGCCGCGGATATCACATGCCATAATGGCAATGCTATTGCCGTGACACAAGAGTGCGACAAAATAAAGCAAGTTTTCTTTTGTTTTTCATAATATTTGCAGATCGACGACTCTTAAAATTTAATGGAGATAAATGCCTGCTTTAACGATAGCGAATTCTGTTTCAAGACGTTTATGTTGTGTGTAGTATTGTCGCTTCGATGAAAGGCCTAATGATAATTGCATACTTCTGAAACACAATCACATCATCAAAAATATACACTTTCTTAATATATACATCTGGTATTTATTAACATTTGATGTAATTTTACAAATTATACATCACACACTTTCACATCAAGATTAAATTACATTTTCGAGATGTTATATACAATGTACACGATAAATCGGTATTTCCAAACAATACAGAATAATAACTCTATGATAAATATTTCATAAAACAAGGACTTTTGCAAGTCAATAAAATCCTGTCTAAAGGAGTCCCATAAGAATATCTGAAGTTGTGTCAAAGGCATTGTATTACAATGTTTCCTTGTTAAAGGTTAGTGACATGATTGGGAACACTGCCTCCAGAACCAAATGAGTTCAAATATAGGGCCTATACCAACTACACACCAGCTGGAGTGTTTCTAATTTGTTAACTTAAGGAAAATCAAGCATAAACATACTTTTAAAAATAGGATCCATAGAGAGCCACACAGCATCTTTGCCTGCCACGAAGGATATTGACATTAGTTATTTCAGAATGAGTCAACGTTTGACTACAAGATTTTCACAGGTGAATCCTTGCATAATTTAGTAGTTTCAGCCCAAGTTGAGGATTATCCCAATCATGTCAGTTACCTTTAATTTACATAGATACATAATCCTCAGTGATACTCGTGCTTTTGATAAGGTCTAAAATGAAAACAAAAATGTATTTTAAAACTATCATTGGGTGCTTTAAAACGTGAAAATCAATGTGCGACCATTTCAGTTTTACCCCATTGACTGCTCAAGAAATATTGTTGACTTCATGCAGGACATTGATTCATGTATCTATATTTATCTGTATCAAAGTTTGATGTTTTATATGTGGCTTCCACAATTTTAAACTGCGTCTTAAACAGTAACAATACTGGGCCGTGTTGTCCCAATATCAATACTTGTACTAGACAAATTATGGCGTTGTGTTTCAACTGTCTATTTTGAACACAGGGGGAATTTTCCAAACTTCAAGAAAACCAAGGATATAGAAAATGAACACCATTGAGTAAACACAAGGGTGTCAACTTTAATACCTGTATTTGTAGTGTATAAATATCAGTGACATTTGTCCTCTTTTTGCCTTCAGCAAGACCAAAAGATACCAGATTACATTCGCATTCAATTCATTTTTCACTGCATTAAATTTACCATGATGAAGAAAAGCAAAAAACGACAACATTATAAAAGTGTGACACATTAACAGGGGATCATAATATCCAATGATACATTGCGCAAAATTAGCTAAACTTGACATTTATGACAGCAATGTTTCAATGTTTCAAATCTTTTGGGTACTGAATTTTAAACTTTCGTGTCAGCTAATACAACGATGTAATCATGATATGACTGTTTATTTGCAAGAACAGAATGCGCACTGCAAAAAATATGATGCCCGTATGGGCGTGGCCAAATATTGATTCCACGCACAGTATCAATCAACACTCAACAAAAGAATCATTTCTAACACTCCAGAATGTTGAAATTTAACACCATACATATCTCGGATCACTATACAGCGTGGCCCAGAAAGAATGTTACACTTGCGATCGTTAATTTCGTCAACATCATCCATAAAATGTCATTGGTGATTATTTCATGGGTTAGAACATTCTTTTCCAACAAAATGATACCATGATCATTAATTTTGATTGAGGTGTTTGGATCTTAGGGCTATTTTATCTGAGGCAATGTAATTTCCTAAATTTACTATTTTTTAAACTCCAGCGATCATCAGAACACCGAAATATTCTCGCGTTGCGGTGTGCCATAGAGTAAGCTCCGTCGAGACAAAGGGCAGGAATGCCCTCGCTTTCATAGGGAAGACGATGTGAGCTACGTCTCCATTGTCATCGCGGTTTGTCTGGTATGGCACGCTGAGACGCGAGAATATCTCGGTGTTCGGATGACCGCCGCTGATGAAAAATCGGCAAATTTGGAAAACGACATTGCCTCGGAAAAATGGCCACAGGACCCAAACGAATTACTCAAAA
>JZLH01S0604502.1:68786-87835 GCA_001188425.1 Eucidaris tribuloides | reverse complement strand
GGAGTATTGTGGATTAGAGAATACCTCAGATGCACCCAGTACACTATGACAGCTTTGGCAGGGATAAATACTAAGTCTATCATTTCTGTGGCTTCAGTATTACCTTTCGAAGAAAACCAAATTAAACCCTTGACTTATTACCATATCTCTTTAATTTGTGATCACAAATTCGATGGCAATATATAGGGTTGCCAACCTATGTAGATAAAAATGCACAGTACAAATCCGACAGCTAAAAAATATATATATATTAAAATATGGGGGAATTATTCCTTTTCAATCAGGTTGATCAAATTTTGGAGAGAATATACCTTTTAATTTAACAATCATATATCTAATTGTATAATAAAACACACATTTAAGAGCTCAATATTGTAAAAATAATATCACTTGACAGCTCTGAACATTACAGCTCCCCCACCCCAAACACAACAAGGATAAAATCATCAGAAGGATTGCAATTACTTTAAAAAATTAATAACACCTTTCAGTTCACAATTTCTGTAATAGTGTTAGACCTGGGAGGTGGGAGAGCCACCTCCCTGGTAAGACAAGTCCTGCTTCACAATACCGGTATGTAAAATATTGGTCAGGGCAGGTCAGGGTTTCACTGACGGGATGAAGAGCTAGCAAAATCATGAATCAAGAAACCTATGAAGGTGGACCAAACTTAGGGATCAAGCTCTGAAACTCGTGGCATGATTAAAAGAAGCTCTAAATATGAGAATGCTTGCTCCTTGCCACGTTCTGGCAACAAAGTTCTCACACTGAAGCCCAACCTCAGACATAGATTTAACTGTTAACCACTAGAGAAGACGATTAATCCTTATACCACATTATAGCAGAACTTAATCCCTTGAAAGCCTGCAAACAGAAAGAGGGATAAGCTTCTGCAAATGTTCTAAGAGGATTTTATTCTTAAAGCATCAATGATATAAGGCAAGACATCCATGAGCGCTCTCATAGTAGCTAACCCTCTAACTGCTATGCAGATCAGTACAAAATATTAAAGAAAGACATGCACAAAAATGCTCCAGGGGATTTTGGTTTGAAATTTCCTACAAACTAAAGAGATAATTGGTGTCAATATTTGTGAATGCATCTCCATCCAGTCGCACACACCTCTATGGCAGTTTACTATCCTATTTATGAACTCAGCAAGGTTTCCTAGCACCTGAGAGCTTGACTGAACACAGCAAGACCTAAAACCATATAGGTACTCTTCTACCTCCATGCTAAAACTAAACAAATGAAGAGTAATATACCTAAACATTATAACAACACTTTGAGGAATCATATAAATACTCTTATGTCTGCTTAGCAACAACTACACTTCATACTCTTTCCCACACACAGCCACTTGTGTTACTGTTAAACAAATTTGCTTATTAACAAGTAGAAAACTGTCCCATACTTAGCAAAGTAAACATGAAAGTACATGTAAGTGCTTACATAAATTGTGGACTGTGTACAGTTATGTTTACACCATTCCTAATCTGATATATTGTGGGATGGGCAGAGTTTGGCAGAGGGTACGGGAGGGGGAGGGAGGGGATGGAATGAGTGAGGGGAACAGAGAGGGGCAGGCATCCAGGAAAGGAGAAGGGAGAGGAAGGAAAGAGAGAGAGTAAGAGAGAGTGGATGGAATGGAGATGGAGGTAAAGGTACAGAGGTAGGGGTTGCTCTGAATCCAGACAAGATGTGACAATATTTTGCAAATATGATGTTGATTATAGGCCCTTAGATTCATAAAAGCTGCTGAAGGAACAATGACCATTTGAGACACTACATCAAGCCCCTAGGAACTGAGGTGGGGGAAGAGGGGGTAAGGGTTGTTCTGAATCCACACAAGATGTGAACACATTATGATGTTGATTATGATAGTTGCCCTTAGATTCATAAAAAAAAAAAGCTGATGGAAATAATCAATGACCATTTGAGACACTCAGTACATCAAGCCCCTGGGAACTGGGGTGAGGGGACAGGGGGTCAGCACCCATGGATTTTTTTTTTAGGAAGTGCACAGCACCCATGAAGATTGTTTGCTGTGGTCGTACATAGTAGATTGTGGAGGAGTACCATACATCCTCAGTCAAAATTCGTCCTGAGAGACCTGCAAGAAGTTGTGTCTTTTCACAGAGTATACATGTAGAAATCAACCTTTTAGGTTCAGAGAATGACTTAATGTACAACATGATGCACCTGAATCTATGGTATATTTCTTTACCATAACTTTTGTTGACAAGCTTAAGAAGTCACTATCCACGAAAAAAAATCAAAGTTCCTGACCTGTATTACCCACTACTTTTTTTCCATAATTTAAAGTTGGGTTGATTGTTGTACAGTACAAATGTTAGAAAGAAATCATGCTGTTGTGGCAAAAAAGTATCCACAATCTACATTCTCATTTAATGCCAATGCAAAGGACTTTTACTGAGGGTCTCTATGAAGCCAGTGGAACACCCCTAGTACATGTACTTGTGTAATTGTCCATAACATCATTAAACTCATAAATCCCATTCATTCTGACATTTAAGTTCTATTCAAATATTTTTCAAATTCCCTCTAAGTGACCTGCCCTAACTTAAATTTGCATTAATAGCAACTTACAACTTTATTTCATCAAGTTAACAAATTTAGTCTTAGTATGTCACATTCGGTTATGTTTAATATTTTCTATCATAATTGATCTGAGGCATAAAGAACTGTATTTACACTGAAATTATTTTGATTCAATTCATACCACAAGAGATTTATGTATTTGAAAGACTACACAATTTCCTTTATAGTGTCATGTATTTACAATGAACAGTAATGCATAGTTTGATAAAATCATTTTAAGAAAACATTAATACATCTGTTATGTTTCATTAAACAAATTTATATTTTCTACCAAGCCTCATTACTCTTAAATTCCATTACTCACTGCAATCCACATTGCCGGATATTGATATTCAAGATGAGCATACCAGATAAAAACAAGAATAATTCATGTGAAACAAGTCAAATATCACAAACTAGTAAGAAGACTATTCAATCATGCATTTCATGTTTGGAATGATTAGCTGAGTAGAAACTGTTCTGGTCCATAAAGTGACACTCTAGAAATGCAAACCAAACTTTTAAAGACGTATTGTATTCTAAACGTAGTAACATTTCATGCATGAAATAAGGAGTATTATTATGTGTATATCAGGAATGGGTGCACATGATTTTTTTTCTAAAAAATATGTACAGCTGGCATGTACTTCACGAATTGTGTTGCATCAAAGTCTATCTAACCAATGAGCAGTACAGCTTCAAAGAAATTGTTTAGGATGAAATTTGTTTGATAAGAAAATCGGGAACAAGCTGTCAAACTAGACCAAATCCCTGTATTTAAAAGAATTGCAAAAATTTGCCTTTGCCATCAACTAAACTACATCTAGAGCTGACAGGGGTCGTGCTTAATTTTTTTAACTAATTAAGTGGACTAGTAAGCATAAATTTTGGGTAGTTCACAAGAATTCCAACTAGCCTGCCCCAAAAATTTAATATTTTTCATGTTGTTTCATGTGACACTAATTAACTAAAACTGGGCGAGTTGGCTCAGTGGTAGAGCGTCCGCTTCTGGTCTGGAAGGTCGCGGGTTCGAGCCCCGGCCAGGTCATACCAAAGACTTTTTAAAACTGGTACCTTCTGCTTTCTAGCCAGGCGCTCGGCATTCTAGAACAGAGAAGGGTAATAATAACTTTAATGTTACGCAGGGCCCGCTGGTACAGCAGTCTTTGTGACTGAAGTGGCTACCCTGGGTAAATAAGGCGTTGTTGTTGTTGTTGTTGTTGTTGTTGTTGTTGTTGTTGTTGTTGTTGTTGTTGTTGTTGTTGTTGTTGTTGTTGTTGTTGTTGTTGTTGTGTTCACTATATTAATATTATTAGTTAAACTACGAGTAATATTTTGGCTAGCCTAGTCCACTGGATATTGCAAAGCCATTGGCTGGTGGACTAGTGTTACAAAGTGAACACTGGGCTGATGTAACAAATGGATGTACTGGTAAATAAGTCTGCATGATATCTGCTTTGATTGAAGTATATTAGTCACTCACTCGATCATCAGTTTTTTCACACGTAATCATAGAAGGCAAGGGCAAGCCTACGAGGTAGGTTATTTTTTGTTCACAGACAATCCAATTCTTTGGGTGATAAGGTTATTTTTTGTGGATTGGGCGGATAGTGTTTTGTGGCTGGTACAGACTTTACCTTTTGATTTGCTATTAAGCACTACAATAACAATATGGATTGATGGATGAGTTTCTATCGATTGTTACTCAGGTCAATAACATTTTGTTGAAGACTTATAAAGGGTTACAAAACTTACATCATAATATAGCATGTTTTAAAAAAAGTGCAGGACATAAGCACCCTCTTTGGCAATTACAAAAGACTGTAAACTGATGGTTATATCAACATCAAGGGCATGTTCTAAGCTTTCAATTGCAATTTTCACTGTTGAATTTGCTTGCTTTAATCTTCAGATATGTTTGGTTAACATGGAAAGGGTAAAATCACGTTTTGCCATTTTTAGGAGGGAAGAGGGCCTGGTGCTCTCATTGATTGAAGTAAAGTGGCACAATTGTGATTTCACCCTTTTGTTAAACTAAAAGACCCCTCCCCACCCCACCCGCATCTTCCTTGGCTCTCTAGAGTACACTTTCACTTCCTTTGCCATTTACCTGTTCAGTGCAAAGCTTAGGATATCCCAGTGAAGTCTAATACAAACACATGATTGTAAATGTAAAACAAACATCCAACTGTATTGGGTTCAAGACACCTGGGAGGGGGGCTTTGACCCCTCTCCCTCCCACATCCTGTCATAGATACCTCCTCAGCCTTGAACCTGAGGCCAAGATCAACAAACCCTATCACATGACCTAATCACATGACAACCATAACCACACCATGTCAATAATGGGCATGGCCGAGAATTACCATCTAGAGCTGGTGGAACTAGTCTATGTCAGTGAACTCGGAACGCAAGATCTCTGACAATTCTGTACAAACACCTGAACGAATATGAACCACCGCCCAATGTTTGGATTGGGAGATGAGAAAAAGGGCAAATGGGGAAAACTTAGAGGAGAAAGGACTACCTGAACACTGTGCAAACTTTGAAGTTCAGATATCTCACAATTGAGGTCATGAGGTGTATTGTATGGTTACAATGGCATGGTTCTTGAAGACTATTGATTCGCATGATGTTGGCAAACATGACAAAAGATTAGTGACAGGGAAAGGATGATGGAAATATTTAGTTGGGCTAACAAAAATGGATGTCCCACTGTGTATGTAAACTGGAAAGCACATGGAATGAAGAAGGAAAAATTTTTAAATAGGTCTGACTGGAATAATGGTATACATGTACATGTTTTACCGAAAAACATCGAGTCACAGTTTATATAGGAAACTGGGTAATGGAACAATTGAAAATGCTTGAAATGTTGAAGAAACCAGCGAACTATGTTGATGTGTTGATACATGTAATAAATGGAGTTACAATTAACCTTACATTTCCTGACAGAAATATTCCACACACAAAAATGATGATCAGCAAACACAAGAAACGTTCACTTGCAATTTCATGCTTCCATGTGGAATTTCCTACCGACTGCATATGTACACTGAAATAAATTTTGATACTAACAGCAAGTTTTAAAATAGTTAACATCGTAGATAAAAACAAAACAAAAACGGGCTGACAAGTGAATGAAAGCTTGCAGAGAGAATTTACAATGCCGAGAAAGTTTGCTGTTCATAATTTGTTTATCAAATTAATGATTAATTCAATTAATGATAAATCAATGATAAATAAATAAAAGATCAATCATTTGATCTAATTTATCATTAATTTGATAATACAGAGATGAATAGCAAATCTCCTTGTCAGGACTCAATATGTTGTTCAAATTTGACTTTCAGTTTTCAATAGATTTATGACTACTTAAAACATGTGCATACAGAATCTCCTTACATTTTTTTTTTGGTTATAGTACTTGAACTTTACGCACAAAACTTGTTTACAACTCAAAAGTTGTACAGCACATTGTCAACTTTAGGAGATGAACTAATGTTTCTTATTGAATGCTAAGATGATTCTGAAAACTTGTTTGTGAAAATGTTGTTTGTTGAATGCTTTTACACCCCATTGATTTTAGAGTTGGTAAAAATATTCCCAGGAACAGTTTTGGTTCACAACTCTTAAATCATTTGCAGCTGACCTGGTAGCAGCGTCCCCCAGTAAGCTCTTAATATGATTCCCATTGTGTGCTAACACAATTATCTACATACTGTAAACCCTGTTTATGTGCAGATTATGAAATATCATGGATCAATCATTTGATATACTGGTAATACTTGACAAACAGAGACAACATTTGTGTTTATTATAGATCACAGTTCTCAGCAAATCCTCATATAGATAGATTAGATTGATTATCTAACTTAGCATGGACCAAAGAATATGGATTATACCAGCAACCATGACCTGTCTTTGAAGATGGGTGCCATTATGAAGACCTTTTTTGATATTTTTCTCTGATCAAAACTACCCTGGATATCAATACGTGTGTGGATGATACAAAATAATCTCCAGTTTGTCATTTAAATCTGACAATGCCGTAGGGCAAAAACGGGGTAAACCCCAGTAAGTCCCGATAATGTGCCATTCCTTTCATTGCCTGTTATTTTCTCTCATGTTTTATTCAGACTGAACATCCTGGGGGAGCATATTTTGATGTTAGGGGTCATAGCATTAATCATCGACTCAAGTTTTGAACTTTTTTAAAGACGTGTCCCAAACGTGAACAACAGGTTACACTGTAAAACATTAAAATTAAAGCAAACAAGTTTCATTTTATCATAGCCGTATGATATATCAGATTGAAAACCCATGATATAATGCCCCATGAGCAACAGAATGATAGCTCTACTCTCCAACATAGAACTATACTCAAAAGTCTGGATCTCAATTTTCCTTAACCGTGATCAGAATAGTTATATGATTTGACTGGACAGGAAACTTTCTATCATGAAACATTAACTTCGATGCACTAGAAAATTTCTAAAAAGTACAACACAGCAGATAAAAGTGAGGGAGTCAATATATTCATTTTTTATCTATGCTCTTTTGTTATGAAGTATTCCTTTGCACAACCACTTTCACAAAGACATGTATCTTGTCACTGCATATTTAATACTTCAATCTATAACCAACTGCTACTTTTTTGAGCAATGTTATCAGCAGTTAAATCTCAACTTGACTGATGAGGACAGGCCTACAAGTTATGTAAGTTTGTAATATCTAAGTCCTTTAAAGGTGCAAAACATCATGTTTACAACTCTAAAATGCAACCATGCACGGCCTCGTTAATGTTTATGTTTCATCCCAAAGCCACTTTGATCCTTTTATCCTGCACCTTTATCAGTAGTACCTTTCACACCTAAATATTTACTCGAACAAAATGATACAAAGTTTCGGTAGCTTGAATATATCCAGAGACCTTTTGCATTTCACAGTAACTGAATCTCTAACAATCACTGTTTGAACTATCTGTTCTAGGTGGTACATCCGAACAATTCTAGATTGAAATGGAAAGCCCCAGAGTGCCATTGCCGTACAGTTTCTTTTATTTTGATTGTTCACTCATAGGTTATTTACAAAAAGCAACACATAATGAAAGCACAGGAATAAGAGTTCAGCCAATTGTACATGTAGAATATATTGGAAGTACTGTACCAAAAGGTACTTGGTACTCAAGTGCACAAGTTAAACTGCATTGACTTTTGTCAGAAGTCACGAGCATACAAGTTGTTTTCACCTAATGATTTTTAAGGAATATACTAACTCAACAACTATTGAAAGCTAATTTGTGATGAATAGTTTCAAGGTAATGATTGCCACATCTAATAAGGCATGTTTTATATAAATCACAATTAGCATTGAACAGTACAATTCTGAAGATATTTTTTGTCTGTTCAAAAAATTTGCAATCAAAATACATGTAGAATACAGTTCAACATTACCCAATTTCTACTCTTTTTTTATAAAATTAGACTCAAATTGTCTATTACAGGTTTTATTATGGGTTTGGAGCTGTATAATTTACACATGTATAAACATGTTAGTAGCCTGCAGTGTTACAAGATTTGAAGATATTAAATTATTAAAGCTTCATGTTCAAGGCTCAACATAGCAATATACATTAGATAAATCTGCTGCCTTAAGCATTACTTACTATAATTATATATATTTCTCGGTAGGTGTGTTTTAACTTCAGAACTACTAAGTTTATCAAATAAAAGAACTTGTTTGAAAGATCTGCCCTGCACATGGCAGACAAGATGTTATACTGAGATAAGGCTCTTGCCCACACCTTTTCTGCCAAAGGCATCTCCTTGAAGATAATTCAAAATATTTTCTGCAAACTCTTCTTGTTTGCTAAAAGCCATGGGGCTCAGTTACACGGCATAAATGATACTTTCAGCACAAAGCAAACATTTATATTTGTTTTCAATTGTTCATCTCTTTGTTTTGGTAGTTGGAGGACGAAATGTTTGTTCGTAGGAACCGTCTCCCAACACTTCACCCTATCAAGTAAGAAAGCATCTTCCATCCTTATAAGGACCATTACAAATCATCCTGAACACTTGAAAGTGTTTACCCTCCGTCTCGGCACACAGGAGTGTCAGTATTTGTGTGTTGATGACAGCAAACAATGCAGGGAGTTTTTGAGTGTGTGTGTGTGTGTGTGCATGTATGTGTGTGGGTGTGGGTGTGTAGGGGGGAGGGGTGGTGGTCCGCATATTATTTGATAGGGACCATAACATATATATATCTATCAATTTTCAACAATGCACATATCAATACACATAAAATATTGGTCAACTGATGTTGTTTTATGTTCATATGTACAAAGTAAAACATACAAAGACAAGAAAAGTGTTGAGTATAAAA
The DNA here is from genome assembly GCA_001188425.1 of Eucidaris tribuloides. Taxonomy (NCBI): domain Eukaryota; kingdom Metazoa; phylum Echinodermata; class Echinoidea; order Cidaroida; family Cidaridae; genus Eucidaris; species Eucidaris tribuloides. The sequence continues at coordinate 78,847 of JZLH01S0604502.1, read as the reverse complement.
GTTGTAAATAACAGTTCATATATACCCTTTCAAACAATAATATTGAAAATATTACAGAAGTTACATTGAACTTTGTGAAGTTATTTGTTTCACATCAACCAACATCCACAAATGTAGAGAACATGTTTAAGTTTTTCCCATTTCAGACATAGCTATTTGTTATGAAATCACAAATTGATGGAAATATGCAGTTTTATGACCTACCAGTTATGATGGATTTAGTGAGGCACATTTATGTAAAAGTGCAATAAAAAATTACACTAGTATCATAATTCTTATTCTCATAGTTGTAATTGAAAGGGTATTGTTTGTGGCACAAAATTGTCTCAGCAACACGTTTCAAGATGTTTAGCAGTAATGTGCATTGACCATAAGCACAACATGTCTCAAGGCATCTTTCATAATGAGGAAGGGGTAAAAGGACATTGTCAGGCCCCCCTGTGTGTGCTTCATTCACCCAGACTTAACAAACATAGGTGTGAGAACATCAATACTGGAACAATGAGGTGAAAAAAGTCTTGGGGGCACCACTTGAACGGTCAATTTAGTTACTTTTCAGACAGAAGAAAAATAGCCTGAGGGTAGTTAGAGATGGAGTTTGTCTAGCAATAGGGATGATAACTGCAATGATGTCATTGTGACACTACAACAAACTTATGTGCGTCATTGGCATTTATAAAAGCAATAATCTAGCAACAGTTTTTTTTTATTTGTTTATATTTCTTACTCAATTACATACTTAATAGTTATCCTTTTAATTTAGTTTTTGTTTATTAATTCACTTGTTTTATTCATTCACTTATTTATTTTGAGGTATCCTTTTCTTCATTGCAGTCTTTTGATATCTTGACAATTTTTTTTAAAGCTTACTTATTAGGGCATCCATTTATTCAATTATTCATTCATTTCAGTTTATTCACTTATTTACTTAATTTTTTTTCTTCTTCATTTCATTCTCTTTGATATTTTATTTATTTATTTATTTATTTCACGTTTTATTTAGACAGGGTAGTCCTTTCAGTCTCGAAGACTGCTTTTCAAAGGAGCCCTGAAATATTTTGATGATTTTTTTCTATGTTTATCTATTAATTTCATTCATTCAGTTAATTCATTCTGAAGAAGGAACCATGACATTCCTTGAGCATAGTGAAATGCATAATATTTATATCATACTCCACAAATTTAGCAATAAGTACTGTAGGGCGATATGAGAGAAATTACCACAATAACACTGTGACAAATAATTGTACGGAAGTTAATCTGGTGCATGTTTCTTTTTTTGTGAATGATTTGAAAATGATTGTACAAATCATGTTTTCAAAATACATTTTGAGCTCAAAGCGTGTACTTATTACATTAACTGCAAGTGTCACATTGTATCAATCATGAAAGGGGCAAGAAAGTAACTATAAACTGCCTGTATAACACAGAGATAATTAAAAAATACATGCAAATATTTTTCAACTGGACTAGAAAAGAATGTGAATATCATAACACTGTTAACAGTTTCTTAGTTCATTTTTTTTTCTATATAATTTCAGTTTTCCATACAAAATTTTAGGTTCCTAAGAAGCTTCCAAAGCCTACGGGTCCAATGTAACATACAAAGACTTTGACAGAAACTGTACGCTAAGTGTTATTTGCTTTGACGTGTGGGCCAAATTACTGGTAATGAAGCCTTCCAGCAACTGCCTTCGAAGTATACATCATGGCAGTTGGATAAACACTGCAAATACCACTTTGAAAAGTCAAAAAGCCTCTAATTTCAGTCAGGTTACAAGTGTTGAACCATGTTATTGTGAAGTGTGGAATAATGCACAATGGCATTCTACAAGAGGTAAAAGGCCAAGTCTTAATAATGTAATATTTTTTTTTTGTTATGTAAAAGTGAATTTCAAGATTGATATCTTGCTTTCAAATTTTTGGCAATAATTGGGTCTACTCACTTGTGAGAACTAGACCAATTATGAATTAAAGTGGCATTTACTGCAATTTGCATTATTTGTTTTAAAGTTTTCTGCTTATTCAGTTTTTGTTTTCATTTCAGTTAATTTGTTTTTTAATGATAATGTTCTGTATGTTGTTTCTTTAGTGCCTGTTTTTTTTTACTTCTTTTTGTTTTGTTTTTATTTTGTTTTACATTTGGTTGTTGTGCAAAAAAATCCTAATTAGAGTTATTATCAAATCTTTACAATGTGCACATGCACAAGTTTTACTTTCCAGAACTAGATAGTCATTCAATGGATGCACAATTTTAACTTCCATAAAAAACACAGTGCCAGGTATCTAAATACTTTTCTAACAATAGATCCTTCCGAACACCCTAGCTCTAAAATGAACAAGTTGCGGGTGTTTATTTCAGAGCAACTAATTGTACACTTTATCTGTCAAGAATCCATACAAATATACAAGCCTTCAATGGCTACATCAAAGGACAACCTTGAAATATGGCAAAAACTATCCCCTCCCATACATCCAAACCGGTCCGCTCATGAAAAGATATAATTGCCGCGTTCAATACAGTTAACAACCCCGCATTGTCCCCTGTCAAGAAAGTGACGTCTTTGCGTTGCGAATGGGGCGCTTCAAATAACTAGAACACAATACGGCCCATGTAAGGCAGTATTCGTGAGAATGTACTGCAGCAAGTATGACTTCAGGACACATTGACGGTTTATTTAATTAATAATTCAGAAGCTGGCATGTCATCGGGACTTTATTTGGGGATTATGATGAACACCCCTCGATTAAAGTGATGGAAGCCTTTGTGAGATGACAATTACTCATCACAATTTAATCCCTTCCTGTTTTGTTGTTGTGCTTTTTTTTTGAGAGGTTGAGATGTAAAAACACTTTCACTTGACTCAAAGCCTAATGTAGGATCCCAGTTTTCAAAATCATAGTAAGCTAATTTTTATCAAGAGCAGTGTAAGGAGGGAGTTTCGCTGTCATTCTGGAGAACATGCAACATTTATAACTTAAAGGAAATGATAAGTCAATTTAATAAATACTGTATACGCTGAATATTTCGCGGTGGTTTCATTTTCGTGAATCTTGCTACTTAACGCATGCAAAAATTTCACTTCCTTCTGTAGAAAGTACATGCAAATACAACAAAATCATGAAAATAAACTCTCGCAAATTCCCTGTTTTGAATTAAAATCGCGAAAATATATGTATGCGAAATATATGGCTTATACAGTAACCAACTAATCCATCATCAACCAACCAATCATTCAATCAATAAACAAATCAAGAAATCAAAATTAATCAATCAATCACTAACTCCACCAATCAATCAACAATAATTTTACAATTTGTTAAAACGCCTTAAGGAGAACAGGAAAAGGGGGATTTAATGTTGACTAATGCATTCATGACCCTGTTAACTTGTTTATAAAATCATAAATATCTGTTTTTTATTTCATGTTTGGAGTTAATTTATTTTGTAAATGGATGAGAAATAATTCTTCCTTCCAGAAATGTAAAAATGTCAGTTTAGCCCCATGACAAATTTTCTACTGTTGGGGCTGTTTTTTCCACAACGTAAATTACCAACAAACGTAGGGTTATGCTAGATTGGGTCACAATTACTTCAATACATTCAACTTAATTTGACTACTAAAACTATTTTCTTTAAATGAATATTGTCCACTTACTGTCGAAGCATGTTGGTCCCGTAAATCGCGGTGCACAGGTACAGGAGAAGGAGGAACCACTAGGATTACAAGTACCGCCATTGAGACAAGGGTTGGGATCACACGGATTCTGACCTGCGGTAAGTATTGCACAAGAGGTTAACAGAATGATAATGACATAAAACTGTTTCAAGGGTGTTGACTGTTTGTGTGAGTGATGGTACACAAAGTGATGTTTCATCCTCAACCTTGATTTCATCCAGTTTGAGATGCGGTGGAAGATAGTTCGGTGAGGTGCTCGGTGGTTTGGAGAGGCAGTGGAGGTAGGCTGAGTTGAGATGAGATTTGTACACGGCCGATCTAAGCGCGTCTTAGTATGGCAGTGATGAGAATTTTTGGTTTGTGGTTTTTGCTCAGTGCCATCGCGGCACATGATTTGTCGAGTTTGATGTTGTAATGTTTGACTGTCCACACTTTTAAAAGTCATGGTTGTTGGCATGCCATACATATCACTTAATGAAGAACGTGAAAATGACATGATCAATGTTTTCTATCACATTTTATGATGAACGATTCATATCCTTTTTTAACAAAATTTGGGGAAAGTCTATGTAGACATAATTTATCAGTCCAAGTATATTTCCAGCAGTTCACTTCTTGAGATTAAATAACTCCACTCTCCAAGAGATGATGCAAGATCAGATAGTAAAATACACACAAACATCTAAAATTACTGATTTTTAAGATCCAAATAAAAAATCACCAGAATTAAACATCAAAACTGAAATCAGTTTTAGTCAACAGCAAATTCATCTAAATAGCGACTTCAATGATGAGCGGTCAGAAATTTTAAGGTCATCTGTGTAACATCACTTTGGATCCTTTGTCATTATCAAATCCTCCTTGGTCTTCTGAAGCACTTAAGATTTTTAAGACAAATATTGAATGTTAGATAGTTGCTTGAGTGAACAAATCCTTGTTGTTTTTTCTAAACAATCAAACAGTATGTATGAAATCCTCCAGGTTGATCCACATGATTAAGTGAACAAATGTGGTCACAACCACTGCACCACAAAGTGAAGTTTTCACACTTCATCAGTAAACTCTCGTCATTCGATGCTCTCCAACTTTTGTTCCTCGCAAACTCCACCACTTAACTTGTTCCTCATTGTAATTGACCGTTAGTCATGTAACTTCACGCAAGTCTAATAAATTGATCCTCATTTTACGCTTCGCTAAACTTGCATGACATCGCAAAAGTTACAGTCAAGTTGATTAATGAGCACCATCAGTTGCGCGGTATACCTAGTTCCTTTCGCCCGATTCCAGTCTGAAAAGTGAAGTGATTGTTTGCCTCCAGTACCACGCTTACCACACAAGTCCTAATTCCTAATCCTAAAGACGACCTTCCTGGGATAAAACAGTGCATTCCCGAAGCGTGGCCAATTTGTTAGTCCGTCCTTGTTGCTGTTAGCACAAGCAGCATGTGTATAGACTTTCGGTTTTTCTGGCTTGGCCCGATTTGCATGATCACACGCGACCCCCCTACATAAATGCCAACCTATACGTCAGACTCAAATGAGAAAAAAAAAAAAGCGCCCCAATACACAAGTTTTCAATAGCCCATAGATGCCCCTAAAGCCTGTTGTATACCAAGGACTAATATATACACCTTCGCTTGAATGACTACAATGGAATTAGCCTGAATGGGGGAACAAAAGCGCTCGAGTCTTTGCGGCTTTCGCGCCCTCAGAGGAGTTATACAGAGATATCCTTCCCTGTATGGGTTTATTGTTGTGTTGAATAATGACGTGACAGAGTGGTTGAATTCCAAAGGCAATCAGTGGGGTAAAAGAGAGTGTTTAGGGAGAGAGTGTTGCAATACAACAACAGAAAGTGTAATGATTGGACTTCTCTGAGCTGCTTATTTTTAATTGTATACCTGTATAAGAACTTGATAATGGTCTAGTTTCAATAACTAAACTAAAGTCAGGTTTGGACAGTTAAATCCATAAAATAGTAAGCAGAGCCAAAGTTTATGGGAAACAAAAAACTTGAGATATTTACCCAATCACAAAGATGCTGAACTTCAAAGAGGATTCTTTTTTTTTCTTTTCTTTTTTTATTGTATACCTGTAAAAGCACTTGATAATGGTCCAGTTACAATTACTAAAGTCAAGCTCTTTAGGGTAAGAGTGTTGCTGTACAACAACACGAGATGTAATGATTGGACGTCTCTGAGCTGCTGTTTTTCTTTCTTTTTGTTTACTGTATACCTGTATAAGCACTTGATAATGATCCAGTTTCAATAACTAACATCAGGATGTTTGGGGTGAGAGTGTTGCTGTACAACAAAAAGATATCTAATGATTGGACTTCACTGAGCTGTTTTTTGTTGTTGTTGTTTTTTTTGGTAACCTGTATAAGCACTTGCTAATGGTCCATCTTCAATAACTAAAGCCAGGCTGGGACAGTTACAATGTATGTCCATATTATAACAGTAAGCATAGCCAAAGTTGGACACAAAAAGTTAGCTGGATCACGAAGTTGTCAAACTTCAAAAGCTATGTTTCACACGATTACAGTAAATAAGCAAAATTTAATAACCAAATATGGCCTTAATACTCTTATTCAAAACACAAAGTGAAATATTTAGTTTTCATAACTTACCACCATTTCAATTTTAGCTTGATTAATTTCTTTGAATAAATTCATAAAACTTTGGTATTAGGTTTTCAATCGATGTGAAAAGAAATTAAGGCACACAAAGCATGACAAATTAGGTACAACATATACAAACAAACATCGGTACTTTGAAATGGATGAAAGCTAAGAAATATGCGAACAACATGACATCACAAGTGTGGTTGTTTTGGCAAGTGAATTTGAAAACAAGATTGAAACACAAAAGATGACAAATTAGGTCCAACATATATAAACAAACATCGGTACTTCAAAATGGATCAAAGCAGGGAAATATCGCAAAACACCAATTCAAAGGTGTTGTTGTTTTCGTAAGTGCATTTTGAAAACAAGATTGCGATGTAAGATAACTCTTGATGGGGTTTATTCAAGTCGATATCAACTGAGAAATCTCCCTCAATTCTAGAAGTTAACTAGGTTAATTCATTGCTCAAGTGAAAGTGGCTTAACACCTAACTTTCTAAAGTTGACTGGAGTTAACCCTCCAATGTTATTCTAAGTCAAACACCTTCAACTCACAAATGTCCACCTGAATTGACATTAAAGGAAAGAAGTATGAAACATAATTTGTAACTGCCTCTGGGATGTGCATGTAAGTGCCTGTTTGCATTTGTTGCATACTCTGAATTCTTTCACCAAAATTTACTTGCACATAATTTTTTTTCCCTAGGAAAATACTGGTGGGGGGAGGGGTTGTGTTCTTTTAGCCTCAATATATTTTGTTGGTTCAAACAGACATGAAGGGGTGGTGGTGGGTGGGGTAAATATAATAGCTAAAGGGTAACTTAAAATGCGTCCTTATGGTAGTAACATTCTGTTCTACCAAACGATTCTGGAGAGATTTAATTTTTAAAAAACAGTTAAGTAAGGGAGACACAAATTGAGTTAACCCATAATGTTATAATAAGAAAAAAAGTGATGTTTAAATACGTTAGAAGTCCATAAGAAGACACAATAGATAATTTTCAAACTGTTAAGAAATGACATGCAGTAAAGTACTACTTTCATGATTGAGTAAGTGGTATAAGAACATCAATAGATCTAAATACTACAGTGTGTCTACAAAAAATTGTGCAAGTGAAAAGCACCCTCTTTGGCAATTAGAAAATACATTGGTGACCCGATGCTCACATCAATGTCAAGGGCATAGTCTTAGCTTTCAAATGCTGTTTGTTCTGTTCAATTTGTTCTTTTAAACTCAAGAAATGTTTAAACAACAACAACATGGTAAAATAACAATTGTGCCACTTCTTGTACAGTCAATAAATGCATCAGACCCTCTCCCCGAGCAAAAGTGACACAATTGATTTTGCCTTTTTGTGGTTAACTAAATATCGAAATAAGCAAATTGAACAGAACAAAAGGCATATGAAAGGTAGACTATGACCTTGACTTTGATGTAAGTATCATGTCACAAAATATTTTGTAATAGCCAAAGAGGGTGCTTTTCACTTACACAATTTTTTTGGGAGACACACCGTATACTGCAGTGGTTCTATCTTACATTTGACCAACAACTCAGTGAACTAATTTCTGCCGGTTAATGGCTCAGTTGGAACCGAATGCAACCACACCCCATACTAGTTTGGGAGAAACAAAGTCTTTATCTTGCAGGAACTGTCCAGTCAGTTTTTCTACTTATCACAGCTAGAGTCATTCAAATTTTCTCCCTAAAATAATCCCCAAGTCTGATTCCTCTATTTTCCTCTTGTGACTGAAAATGGAAAGTGACTACGTTGGCACATTCCATTCACCACAGGACTGCATGAATCTTTTCATCATGAATACTGGAACTTAACTCCTCATTAGTGACTTTTACATCAAATGAATTTGCATGACAAAACTGTCACAAAGTAACTTTGTGGAAAGTTAACAGACCCAAAATTAATTCATCAGTCATTAGAAATTTTCCCACTACAGTGCTAAGTACCATATATATCCTCTGTCATTATGATGTATTGGGGGGGGGGGGCTCAGTTATGGTCATTTTAAAACACACTTAATTTTACTGATGTCTCATTCAGTTCTTACCTACATTTATTTAGGTTTATATAACTTTTGCTTTGCTTGATTGATTGGGGTGGGGCTAACTATTGTTTTATAATTTGCTTGTTTGTACTCCATATAGTCTCATAGTAGTCTGTACAATAGCCTAAACACTACCTAAACACTACCTAAAAATACCATAATATTCACATCTTAATCATTAACCATAACCACTTTTCCAAATGTTTTCCCATCATTGTAAACAGACTAATCTTTACAAGCTGCAGAATGTTTAAAAAGCTACATATACAGCACACAACTATATCATTTACGTTTTATTTTCCCACCACCAAATTGTTATTCAATGACATCTAATTGATTCGACAAAACAGTTTCCCCTTGTAGAACACATCAGACACACAATTTATGATCCCTGATGTAGCCGTATTGATTTGTTCTTTTATTTGTGGGGTAGGGGGCAAAGAAAGAGGGAGGAGCAGACAGACATGGACAAAGGGGGCAATTATTTATTATTTATGGACCTGCTTCACCCCCTGGTGTTACATTCATGCCCCTATTGACAGAGGGGTACATGTTTGGTCTGGCTGGAGGGTGGGATGAAAAGAACCCCTGTCTGTTTTGACATGCAAACATGGATGTGTGTGGTAGGGGGTAGTATCTTTGGTAGGGGATGGTTAGCGAATGAACATCAATATTATATGAGGTGTGAATTATTAAGAGTAATATCTGACAGCATGTAGTGTCCTTATAATTGTGATTGTTTGATTTTCAAGGTTACAACATAACTCCTTTTCAATCACCTACACACCAAACATCTACTGTATACATGCAGTCTACTGCACCTGTTTCACAACTAATTCTAAAGAAATAAAATCCATAATCTATTTGTTGTTATTGTTTTGAGTGGACTGGGAGTGTGTTGTTTTGTTTCGTGTTGTACTTTGGTGGGTTTGGGTTAGGTTGATTTGGGTTAGGTTGAGTTGGGTTGGGTTGGCGTGGGTTGGGTTGGTTTGGGTTGGGTTGGGTTGGATTGGGATGAGTCGGTTGGGTCGGATTGGGTTGGGTTGCGTTGGGTTGGGCTGGGCTGGGCTGGGTTGGGTTGGATTGGGTTGGTTTGGGTTGGGTTGGATTTGATCATGTTTGGTTTGGTTTGGGTTGATTTGCTGCCTCAAAACTTGGAATAATATGGAGAAATCTTCCCTACACAGTGATATTCAATATGGTCATTTACAGGTCACTTGATACACTGGAGTTGTATTTGTGTGCAGCGTCATGCTTATACAGTATGTGAAGTTAAGTGTGACCAAAGAATCAAGTGGAACAAAAGGGGTCCTTTTAGAATTTGAAGGAACAACCTCATTGCTTGATTTACTATATATAGTATTCACCAGAGTATCTCATGTTTATCCTTCATGCATGGCTTGTTGTTTATTTGTTTGTGTTCCATCAACTTTGAAACTTTGATAGGCTGGCTTATTTCAAGGAGAAATCCTTACAAGTGTTATTCTGAACAGTGGATAAAATTGGATTGTTTTAGGTCACAAATTATACTTGCTGCCTTACATATAAAAGAATGTTGATACTGGCCAGTACCTGCTAAGCTTACATTGTAAAGAGCGACAATACCACGTTGATTCGAGGATTATAGTTTTATCGGTCAATGACACTCACACTTTAACAGTTAGAAAAATTTGGGTAATGATGCTGGGAGAC
>JZLH01S0604502.1:53003-68736 GCA_001188425.1 Eucidaris tribuloides | reverse complement strand
TATCATAATTCAGAACAACAATATTGTTTGACTCTAAAAGTATACTCACTTTGTAGCTACGGATGACCTTGATTTACAAATAAACTTTCATGGGACTAGGGCCCTCTCTTTAAGAATTAGGTTAAAAATATGTATATTTTGTGTTACGGAATGACATCTTTTAAATGAAATTGTTGCAAGGTCTCTGAAGCATTAAAAATATGTAAAATGTGAAATAATGTTATTTTCTTATTTCAAAAATGTTAAATCTTTCTGGAACAAGTGGACTTTACAAAATTTGTCAAGTAAACACACTAATTTTTTTACTTGAAATTGTATCTTTTTCCATAGTAACTACAATTTGTAATAACATGTTGATTAATTATGCATATTTTAATATTTATCAGTTTGAAATTGCATAAACTTATTCAAATTATGAAAATTTAGACTTTCTAGTTTAATTCAATACCAAATTTGACATGATTAAACTAATTTGAAAATTTGGGGTTCATGTCCTGTTTTGCTTGGAATTGCCCATATATAGTATTCACCAGAGTATCTCATGTTTATCCTTCATGCATGGCTTGTTGTTTATTTGTTTGTGTTCCATCAACTTTGAAACTTTGATAGGCTGGCTTACTTCAAGGAAGAAATCCTTACAAGTGCTATTCTGAACAGTGGATAAAATTGGATTGTTTTAGGTCACAAATTATACTTGCTGCCTTACATATAAAAGAATGTTGATACTGGCCAGTACCTGCTAAGCTTACATTGTAAAGAGCGACAATACCACATTTGAGGATTATAGTTTCATCGGTCAATGACACTCACACTTTAACAGTTACAAAAATTTGGGTAATGATGCTGGGAGACAAGATTTGTTTCAGCATGTGAACTCAAGTAGTAATCAAGTTTCTGAGAGTAATATATTGACAATGTGACAACCAAATATGAGAACTGGAAAAGAGTATATAAACAAATTTTGCCAAGCAGTAATTTGAATATAATTATTGTATATGCATATATGTTTACGGGAGTTTCATGCAACTTTGTCGTAATGTCCATAAGCTGGGACAGACAGACGTGCATACAAGCAGACAGACAGACAGACATACAACATTCATATGGAAGTGTACATTCAGTATAATTTGAAGAAAAAAAAATTGAATAAAAGCTATTGGGTGATTTGACGTGGCACGACCTCCCTTAATCTTGAGTGCAACATATGTACTGCTTGCCCAAGGTGAATACACAGCAAAGAAAGAGTAGAAATAAACAAACAACATCAAAAGAAGAGCAGTTCCAAGATTTATCTTCAATTCTTCTTCCATCACATATCCTTTTCCCTTCAAAGTTTGCATGAGCCTGTTCAACTATTACTTTTGTTCTCTCTTTCCATGCCATGTTTTTTCTTCTTATTTGTATCCTCTCTGCAATTTCTCTTCACAGTCTTCATTCTCTCCATCTCATGCTTTGCCTCTCCACTCTCCTCCTCTTATCTCATCATTTCTGTGCACCTTCAGTCTATTCCATTGCCTTCCCCTTCCACCTCACTCTTCAGTATGTTGGCTCATCCAAGATTGCCACCTGTTGTTCCCCTAGACATACTCATTTCACTTTCTTTTCATTTTTTTATCGTTCCATCTTCAAATCCATCCTGCTTTCCATCAACTGAACTTTTCAGTCTTCATTGTCCTTGATCGTTCAGTGTTTCGGTGTCAACTCATAATGTACACTCATCAGTCCAGATTTAATCAGGACTTGTTCCTGATAACGTAGGTGGCTGGAATTACATCACTGTAGCAGCAATCAATCTAAAACCGGCTCACCATCTCGCTCAATGCAGGACATCCTTGTTTCTCAAACAACCCTCTCAAGGTCCTCTTCCACCTGCTTTATCCTTCTCTTTTTCCTCGTTTTTTGTTTCTTTACTCTAATCATCAACACTTTTCTCAGAACATGACCATCATCCTTTCTCAACACATGCCTGTACCTCTGCACTCCATTTGCCTTTGCCAGCTGGTGTATAGTTAACTATACATGTATCCATTCACTGTCTTCCTATTTTGATTCCACCAACTAAAGCTCATTGGCACCAAGTGGACTGCATCAGCACACGGCAGGCACCTTTGGCACCAACTTGGGGAGGCCTTCGCCTTACAGTGGGTTGATCATGGCTGATTAAGTTGACAAACTGACATACCAACCACAACTCCTATAATTACCTTGTTGTCCATTTCTCTGAGTTGAACATGACAAAAACCTCTTTCAAAGGTTCACATTCAAAAGCCAATGTTTCCCTTTAATTATATCTTGACAAACTTTTCCCTGTTTCATGATTTTGTGTTGCAATTTTCAGTGACAATAATATGAAATATCATCTCTGGTGTGACATACTTCCTATCTCATTGTTTTTTTCCTGGGGGGAGGGGGGGGGGAAACTAGAAGTAGAAAGCTTGATTGTTTTCTTGTCCAAAATCTCAGATTTCAATCTCAAAAGACAGATCTAGTGTCATTGGGTAAAAAGACGGGCCATGATTTTTTTATGCTTCTGAACATTTTCCATTTCATAAGGTACAAGGTTTTGTTACTCAACAATGAAATACATTTTTCATACAAATCAGTTGAAATATTATTAGTTACCCCTGCTTGTTCACGAAATATGGGCAAATATCTACGGTCTAGTGCCATATTTCATGAGGCTGGAAGCCAAATAGAATATGGCACCAGACCGTAGATATTTCCTGTATTTCGTGAGAACAAGCAGGGGGTAACGATTTTATCTTTTTAAGTGTAGATCTGCATGAATTCTGTAACTTATTGGTAAAGGGATTTCACCATTTCCGCGTTTATTTCTTCCCGTGAGTAAAGTTGAAATCAGCGGCCGTCAATAAAAGTTTGTTGTCTGCATAATTATGCGTACTACGCGTAGCTAGCTAGCTAGCGCGCGCTAGCTGTAATAATGTAGGGGGCCTACGTCATCATGGAATACGGCGACGGAAATATTCAGGGACCAATTTAGCGCATGTCGTCTGCGCACAACAAGATCAAGCGCACGCCACACGCGCCGCATTGAAATACGTGCAAGCGCGCAGCATAAAAACGTCATCATCACGGAATATGGGAAATATTCAGGGGTGGATTTAGCGCATGGGCACAATATGATCTCATTCACGGAATATGGGAAATATTCAGTGGATGATTGACCAATGAGATTACAGAATTCACGATCACTAAAAGATAAAATATTATATCTCAAATATATGTACAAAGATGAAATCAGCAATTGATACAATATACTCTCAGTAAAAAGAAAATGCTAATTATATTATATTTTACTAACATTTCATTGCATAAGTAACTCAAAATTATGATTACATATTAATAAACATCTCAACCTTCACATAACATTGACATCTTACACACCTAATTTAAAACATCATTCAATTATCTCTTACATTTAGTGAGAAAAAAAACAAAATACTTACAAAAACTTCCCTCATCTGACCCATCTGGGCAATGGTTTATTCCATCACATGTCAGTAGTGAAGAAACACACACTTGGAAACTTGTACACTGGAACATGCCATTTAGACATGGGGTGGGGCAGCCCAACTCATCTGAGTTATCCAAACAATTAAGGACATTGTTGCAGCGCAGTGATTGGGCGATACAGTCACCGTTGAAGCACTGGAAGTCGGTAGGATTTGAGCATATTACCACTGGGAATACAAAGATATGATGATATTAATGAATATCTGGAATATTTAAGAAAAATGATAATAATATTAAAAAATTAGACAATTTTGTAGCTAAATTCATGGTCGACATTTTGGTGGATGAAAGTTCATACATTGATATTTGGGCTGATATAATTTGTCACAACATCAAAAGCATTACTGTAAACGTGGAATATTTTGTGGTGTGAAAATTTTTGCACATTTCGCGCATGCTGATGAAAACACAAAAATAAAAACACACAATTTTTTTTGCAAAGCTAATCAATTGATTTTGTACTTCTTAGTTTCTTTTGTATGCACAGTGTGTATATGCGTAGCGGGCTGCAGAGGCAGCTTTGTGCTACGTGTACTTGCTTGCTCTGTATTTTGGTTCTCCGTGAAATTAAAAACATGCAAAATGTCACCAAACTTTGCAACTGTGAAAAATCAACTGCACAAAAATTTCCACTTTGACTGTAGATGAAATCAGTCTAAGAGTTACTGTCAGAGATAAACTTTCTCAATATCTGGCCAAATTTATTTTTTTTTTCCTTCAATTTTTATTATTTATATTATTCTGTTTTTACTTTATTTCTTTTATCTTTTTTTTTGCATAGGATAGGTGACTGTAGTGCAGATTAAAATTCAAAACGATATCAAAGTATTTTTTCCTGAAGCCAAATACTTACATGGAGTCTGGCAGTTGCTATCAGTGAATTCAGCAGGACAGATGCAGGTGGCGGTGGGAGGTGACACGCCCATGTTGATATTACATGTGCCTCCATTCAGACATGGATTGGGACTGCATGGGTCTGGAGTACATCAAAATGGAAGAAGAAATTGAAATTGAAATAAATTTATCAAACATCACTTCTTATGAAAGCCTATGTGTGAATGTATCTACAAACCTACTGATTCAAACATGGAATTATAAAGTAAATTAAATTTGGAGGATTGTGATAAAAGCAAATACACAATCACATTATTTCTATCAAGAAGGGCCATGTTGTGTGGATTTTTGACAAAACACAAGCAAAAAAAACACCCCCCAACAAAAAAAATAAATACATACAATCATACATCGCAAATGCTTTATTCTGAATGTAGAAAAGGTCAAGTTATATTTGCCAACAATATTTTAAACAACATGGTTTTGCAATGTGAACGAGAATTGACTTGACTTGCTAGTACAGTTTTATTTTTCATATTTCATATCTCTGAAATTTCTGTATGTTACACTACATGCGCATTCATGCTTTGAGGGTAAAAATGAGAGTGTCCATGTTCATATGCCTAAAATGATATACCAACATATTCATTAAAATGTTCATACTGACAGATACAATTACATACATAAACATAACATGGACATGAAAACACATCATGGTGTTGTATATTACAACACGTCATAAATGACATAAGTATATAAATTGTTACAGAATTTATTAAATACTTGAAAAGAACCCTGCCATTCGATGGAATAGAGATGATAATGATAACACAGGAGATTTCATTAAACCAAAAATGAACATAACAATGACAATGATGATGATAAATATAAGTGATATCAATGATAATGATGATGATGATGGTGATGATGGTGATGATGGTGATGATGGTGATGATGATTCAGATGCTGAAGATGATGCTGGTGATGACGAAGATAATGATTATAAAGAGCTAGGATAATACTTGTAACAATGATGATGGTGGTGGTGATGATGATCATGATCATGATCATGATGATGATAATGATGTTGATGTTGATGATGATTAAGATGGTAATGATAACAAAGGAAAAGATGAAAGTGAAAATAATAATGATGATAATGACAATGACGCTGAAGATGATGCTGGTGATGATGAAGTTGATGATTATGAGGATGATAATTATGCAGACGATTACAATGATAATGATTGATGATGATGATGATGATGATGATGATGAACATAATAACATCACAGTCCAAACAAGGTTGATATGGGGCCGTAATCGTTTCGAAAATTGTATCAAATTAGGTGTCCTTAATACCCGTTCCCTCCGTAATAAGTCCTCAAGTTTCCAAGACTTTGTTACAGACCACCATCTTGATTTTACATGTATATGTGAAACCTGGTTATCCTCATCAGACGATGCCGTCATCGCGGATCTTCGTCCAACTAGTTACTCCTTCCAACATTGTCCCAGAGCCTCCAAACGTGGAGGTGGGGTGGGGTTTCTCTACAAGGACAATCTAAAAGTTGACATCAATCCATCACAAAAATATGACACTTTTGAATCTATGCATGGAACTATTTCAAATGCATCTTCATGCTTGGACATCATCGTCATGTATAGACCACCTGGAAATCATTCCTTCTCTTCATTTCTCGACAAGTTTTCGGAGTTTCTAGATGCCACTATGTACAAACCATCACCTCTCGTGATCACGGGAGATCTAAACATTCATCTTGATAATACTTCTTCACCAAATACCATGAAGTTCAACGATCTCATCAGTAGCCATGGTATTTCTCAACTAGTCACTTCTGCTACCCATGATAAGGGTCATATCCTCGATGTCGTCATGGTGCGAAACTCTGATAATGTGCCTTGCTCCTGTCTCAAGGTCATACCTGGTCTTTCGGACCATTTCGCCATCACCTGCTTACTGAGATATGAAAAGCCTCCTCGGACTGAATCTACGTTTATCTGCCGCAACATAAAGAGAATTGATAGAGCATCGTTAGCCAAAGATATTGTCAGCTGCAACATTATGCCATCCCACTCTGAAAGTGTAGACACTGCTGTACAGACGTATAACCTACAACTCGGCAGACTCCTCGACATTCATGCTCCTGCTAAATCTAGGAAGACCAAAAACCGCATTGACTGTCCTTGGTACAATCCTGACATCTGTGCCGAATAACGGAAACGAAGGAGACTTGAACGGAAATGGAGGTCCAATGGAAAACTTCAAATTGACAAAGAAATTCTTTGTGCTCAGAAGAACGTGGTGAACTCCTTGTTGAAAAAGGCCAAACGATCACATTACGTTGGTCTCATCGAGGCCTGTGGCAATGATTCGAAGTAGCTCTTCTCTGTTGCCAACCGTCTTCTCAATCGCAAGCAGTCTTCACCTTTACCATCTCATACCGATAGCCATATAATGGCTGAAACTTTCATCCGGTTCTTCCAGACTAAAGTAAAGTCCATCTGCGACAGTCTTTCTCCAGATGAATCCTTTATACCTCAACCCCTCTCTTCATCATCTCTTGAGAACTTGCAGCCCACCAATCCTGACGAGATCCAATCTCTTCTTCGAAAACTACCCCCTAAGTCATGTCCATTGGACCCCATTCCCACCATATTATTGAAAGATTGCTCATCCACATTCGCTCCCATTATTTCACAGATTGTTGATTTGAGCATTGACCAGGCCAATGTTCCTTCTTCCCTGAAAGTTGCTCATGTCATTCCACTCTTGAAAAAAATCTTCATTGGACCCAGACGTACTCCAAAATTATCGACCTGTCTCTAATCTTCCATTTTTGTTCAAAATTCTTGAAAGGATTGTTTTTTCTCGACTCACTGATTACTTTTTGAAAAATGATTTATTCGATCCTTTCCAATCTGCATACCGTCCTCACCACAGTGTCAAAACCCTTCTGGTCAATGTGTCCAACTCCATCCTTCGGGAAATGGACCGTGGTAACGTCACTGCTATGGTCCTACTCGATTTGTCCTCTGCCTTTGACACCGTCAATCATACTATTTTGATAAATTCTCTTCGTACTTTTGGCGTCACAGGTCAAGCATATGCGTGGTTTCAGTCATATCTTTCTTGTCACTCACAAAGTGTCTGTGTTAATGGCTGTAAATCAAACGCTATGCCTTTCACTCATGGTGTACCACAGGGTTCTGTGTGCGGGCCCACTTTATTTTCTATTTACTTGATCGGCTTGGGACACATTTTACAGCAACATAACATTGGCTATCACATATATGCTGATGACATCCAACTTTATATTTCTTTTAAACCCAACCAGACTGATGCTGTAAATGCCGTGCATCATCTTGAAAACTGTTTGGTTGATGTTCATTCTTGGTTGAACTCACATTCATTGAAACTTAACTCCTCAAAATGCGAATTTCTTTTATTCGGTTCGAGGGCGCAACTTTGTAAAATTGACTTAAATTCAATTTCTTTTTCTGGGCATAAGATTAATGTGTCCCAAACATGTCGCAACCTCGGAGTTTTGTTCGATTGTAATATGACAATGTCTCATCAAATTTCCAGTATTTGTAAATCAGTAAGGTACCAACTTCGTAATATTGGGTTCAGTAGAATATATTTAACTAAATCAGCTACAGAGAAATTGGTTCACAGTCTGATTTCCTCTCGACTTGATTTTGGAAATGCTATGTTATTTAATCTACTGCAAACCCAGCTGTCTAGACTTCAAAAGCTCCAAAATGCTGCAGCATGCATTGTTACACTATCTAAAAAACACACTCATATCACCCCCACTCTGAAATCACTTCACTGGTTGCAAGTTAATGACCGCATTATTTTCAAAATTTTACTTCTCTTTTTCCATTGCATCAAAGGTTCTGCTCCTCATTATAATATAGGTCTAGTTAGTAATTATACTCCCATCAGATCTTCACGTTCATCCAACTCTGGTTCTCTTGCTGTTCCAAAATCTACAAAAACATGGGGGGGGGGGAACGAGCTTTCGCTCACGCTGGTCCTGCTCTATGGAATAGCCTACCTGCAGTTATCAGAAGTTGCAATACCCCAGAGTCATTCAAAAGCAGTCTGAAAACTTACTTGTTTAATGCCTCCCGTTGATTACTTCATTTTTCCCATTTTTCAACTCCCTCCCCCAAAATTCTGTAGTATACTCTGCGCCTACAGCACTCTGCAGAGTGGATTTGGTGCAATATAAATCATATCTATTATTATTATAATAAGTAGGTTGATTATTAGTTAGCATGATATGATATGACACAGTCAAGATAAAGACAACACTGATAAATGTAATTCACACAACAAGTGGAGTTGACACATTACAAGGATGAAGACTTGCTGATAAGAAAGAAGATGGATGTGTTACTGGGAATCTGATGTGACAAAGAACATGTTAATTCATGGATTACCTCACAATGCTTCAAGAAAACAATGAGAATGTGTAAACATGGTACCAAGATTTTCACAAACATTAACTGTAACACAGCAACAACATTAACAACAATAATCACAAATAAATAACTGTAGATGAGATTTACAGCAACAAAACATTCACAATCAGTATGAAAGGTAGATATACTACAGTAAGCCAAAAATTTATTTTAGCTGTATGACTTTAACATTTTCTCGCCTACATAATCATCACAGTCTATAACTACAAATCAAATTGCTTATTCTACCTAATAAAAATCATTTTGTGATGTAATCAAACAGAAATATTTTTATTTGAAAAGGGGTGTGTGAAAGTTTTGTCAGGTCAAAGAGTAGTTCAAAATTACTAATAATTAAACTACCGACGGTGTTCAATGTAAAGAATCATACCAGAAATATTACAGAATAGTCATATCAGTATGATCTCCTCTCCTATTCTGGTTATAAATTTACCTACTTATTTTGAGCTCAATTATTGTCCAGGTGTGGGAAAGAGAAATTTAAACGACAGGAATGATAACAAATTGTGATTACTTTTGTTCCAGGACATTAGTGTTCAAAGTTTCTAACACATATGAGATTGTTCACTGCAGGGTATTTACATTCAGAAGTTCCAAACATGCATTAAAATGTTTATGTGATATTATTAATACAAATATAGAAATTATTGATGCATACGCAAAATGAAATCAAGTTAGAATCTCTATGTACCTCTTTATCTATCTGAATAACAAGATTTTATTAGTTGCATACAAAGTACAAGTCTTTGAAACAAAGGGTACCTAGTTGCGATGTTAGAATTTGAATGTTTTAGTGGGTAAGAAAAGAAACCAGTGAAAAGGGAAATGAATTGTGCAGCAAACAATTATGATGATCTTGATATAGGCTTGCGACAGCTGGGTCAGGAAATTTGACCCGTGCCGTCGGAACTTACTGCGAACGGCACACCGGTCTCCGATGAAGTCGGCGGTGCACATGCATTCAAAATTTGTGTTTGAGGCCAGTAAGATGCATGTACCACCATTATGACAAGGATCGGCATTACAGAAATCTACGGCAGAGGTGAGGAAAGAGCACAATTCCCAATCATTATTAGAAATGTTAACTGATTAAGTCTGGCAATTTACAATGCGTGTTGTTATTTTTATATGTATGCAAGTTATCATCCATCATGAAAATACTGTTAATTAACATATTGCAAGTACATAGACATATTTACTCAACTAAGACCCAGGCATTTCTGTAAAACTGTAGAATAATGGCAAGTTATCATCCATCAAGAAAAATCTATTAAAATGCTACTGCAATTAATCAAATAGATATATTTAAATAACAAGCTATGCATTTCAATAAAACTGTAGAATAACAGTTATCTTCCATCTAGAAAAAAAACTGTTAATGCAAACATATTGCAGTTAATTAAACAGCTTTACTTGACTAAAAAGCCATGCATTTCTATAAAACTGTAGAATAACAACTAATCATTCATCAAGAAAAATGTTAATGCAAAAACATTGCAGTTTAATAAACAGACTACTGGAATAAAGAGCATTGCTTTTTCTGTAAAATTTGAGAACAACAAGTTATAATCCATCTTGAAACAAAAGATTTTACTGCAACAAGTTTGCAATTAATTAAACAGCTTTACTTGACCAAAAAGCCATGCATTTCTATAAATCTGTAAAACAAGTAATCATTCATCTACAAAAAAACTGTCACTGCAAAGATTAAAGACTAAAAACTAAAAGCTATGCATTTCCAAAAAAAAAATAATATATATATATATACAGCGTGGCCCAAAAGAATGCTACAGATGCGATCGTTAATTTCTTCAAAATGATTCACGAAATGCCATTGGTGATTAGTTCATGGGTTAGAATATCTTTTTCCAACAAAATGATACCATGATCATTAATTTTGATTGAGGTGTTTGGATCTGAGGGCTATTTTTCGGAGGTAATGTCGTTTCCCAAATTTACTATTTTTTACACTCCAGTGATCATCAGAATACCGAAATATTCTCGCGTCTCAGCATGCCATACCAGACAAACCGCGATGACAATGGAGATGTAGCTCGCATCGTCTTCTTTTTGAAAGCGAGGGCATTCCAGCCCTTTGTCATCGCAGTTTGTCCGATATGGCAGGCTGTGACGCCAGAATATATCGGCGTTCCAATGACCGCCGCTGTTGAAAAATTGGCAAATTTGGGAAACGACATTGCCTCGGAATAATGGCCGCAGGACCCAAACGAATTACTCAAAATCGATGATCATGGTATCATATTGTTGGAAAAGGAATGTTCTAATCGCTGAACTAATCACCAATCGCATTAAGTGAATAATTTTGAAGAAATTAACGTTCGCATCTGTAGCATTCTTTTTGGGCCATGCTGTATATATACATCAAGTTATTATCCATCGAGAAAGCCTAGTCTTGTTGTTCATTATGTGCGTGGTATATAGGCCAGGGATGGAGTTGAGGCTGACCTCCAGGCCAGAATTTGCTGACCTTGGCCTCGGACCGAGTCACGTGTACAAAGTCTATGTGAAAAATATTTTTGATGTCTCGGAACAGTCGGCTTCAACCCCATCCCTGATGTGGGCGTGTCCCTCTGTGACCAGATTTCAGTGAAACCAACAGCAGGTGCCTGCATACTTACTTGTAAGATCACAGTTGGTACCGGTGTACTCTGGGGTACAGACACACCTGTATCCAGAGGCGAGAGTGTTATCATTAAAACACTGGCCGCCGTTTTGACACGGAGATGGATTCCTACTGCACGGATCTGTGATGGAAGAAAAAAATTGATGCAGACTTTTGTGATGCAGAGCGACCAATATCATTCACATGTTTCAATTAGGGAGATTTCAACCTGGGAGATATTTACATATCACAAGAGATAGACTAGATACAATTTTACTGTTAATCAGGAAGAGGATAAACAAAGATCAATAAATCACACAAATTTCACAGCTCTGGAGTATGATGGGGGAGGGTGCAATAACAGCTTTGCGATACAGTCTGGCATAATCTATCTGACCTCTTGTTCTCCATGAACTCTATTACCTGGGTGCAATCTCTCTGCATACATGTATATGTTCCGTTTTCATTCATTTCCCCTTAAAATCATACATAAGAGTTCAAATTTATCTCTTTTTTATTCAATTTTATTACGATTCACATAAACCAAAGATCACACCAGTATGTCTCAAATTATCACAACTACATTGTGCTAAGATTTTGTGAGTGCAAAGCAGCACTGAAATAAATCACAGCACTACCAGAATTCTTCATCTTAAGTTCATTTATTTTGCATCTCCTGGGTTCTGTTCTTATTGTGTTGCGGTTGCTGTATGCTTTCTGTTTTACGCTGCTATTTTTTCTTTATTACAATGTTTACACACACAGTCCTACACAAGCTGCAACGTTCATTAAACAACATAACATGTGTAAAAACCCAGGGGCAAGGGTGGGGGGGTGGTTTGGTTTCCTTGTTGTCTTACCTATCGAGGTGCAGATTAATCCTGTGAAGCCTGGAGCACAAATGCACTGGAAATTACCCTGAAGATCTAGAGACTGACAGATACCATTATTCTGGCATGGGTTAGGTACACAACCATCTGAAAAAGGAATAAAAACAAATATTATGTCACAGATTATCTCAAATATACAGACTGAACCCTTAAATGGCTTCACGATACCCAATGAAAATTGGAATAGCTTGCCTTCTAATTGCTGCTGTCAAAATCACATTGACTGCTAAATCTGGTACACATGTAGTCTGCGATGTAGTCTACATGCTTGCATTATTAAATTCAGAAAGAAATGATTTGTAATTCTTAAAAGTAAATTATTCAAACTTATGCCAAAACTGGTATTTTAGTTTATAATGTAAATCACTCAGTAGTACTTTGAAAATCATGATTTTCTGTACATTAGATATTCTTCAAAGCACAGCTAATAAGTTTACAACATAAGAGAGCTGTACATTAAGTTGGGGACCCCTCCCTTTTTTTAATTCTTAACCTGTCAGAGACGATTTGATTTCACTTTAGCATGCATTTTCCATAGACCCCAATACAAGTTAACTCATATTTAGTCTCCAACAGGTTAATCAATTTCTCAAAAATGGAAGCGTTTCAGAGCGTTTGATTTTCAGGGTATTTATAGATGATACATGTCTATTGAAAAATACAAGAGCACAGAATGTTATCACTGACCAAAACGACAGTTGAGCTTTAAGCAAGTTGTACTGTCCTTGATGAGAATTTAACCAACCATTAAGGCACAAATTAGGTGATGGCTATTTAAACGTAAATAGCATGATTGAGAGTAGTCCAAAACTTAGCCGGACACTATTCTAGAATCAAGTAAACTATGCAAGGATTCTGTTGTGAAAGTCTTGTGGTGAAACGTTGAATAATTTTAAAATAACTACCATTAACATCCCTTGTAGCAGGTAAATCTATGGGATTTATTTCTCTTGGGCCTCGAAAGAAATAAAGTACTGGTATGTTCATGCTTGACTCTCCTTAAATAAACAAATTAAAGACAAATCCTTTCAGATGGGAGATCCACTCTATCTGGTGTATAGTTGGTTTATGTTTCAACTCATTTGGTTCATGGGGCATTTTCAAGTGTTCCCAATCATGTTATTACCCGTTACCTCCGAGATTCCGAAAATCCCATAGAGTTAACACAGGGCACATCCGGTTCCCGTAGCCAACGGGTTAACCTTTAATTGTTACTGACCTCTGAATTGACATTCTGAGCCTGAGTATCCTGGCGGACAGTTGCAGCTGGGTAGCAGACCCTGGGAAATGGGTGTACAGGTCCCTGGACCACAGGGGTTGGGCTGACAGGGATCTGAACATAAATACAAAACATCACGTCAGGTAATTCTGAAAGTTTTTTTTCTAGATGGGTGATTTTGGAAACAAATTCAGGTCCCTTATTTCTCCATTCATTATTAATATTTGGTAAGAAAAACATGTACATGTATATTAGATTGGCTAACATTATAACATTTCTAATGCTTTGGAATACATTTTGGACTGTGATTTTATATTTTGGACTCTGAGTAACATTTCTAAAGCTTTAGAATATATTTTGGACTCTGAGTTTGTGAGAAGACTGATTGGATTTTCTATTTTTCATGGACAATTTCCTGTATTCATCTCAGATATTCACACAGCTAAATGTATCATGTTATATCATGACTGACATTGCACATGAAATTGATTGGTATAGCCTGAAATTCAATAGTGATGGTTTACTTCTCACATACAATAAATCATAATCTATACTTTGAAATAGAAACAGCTGGGTTTTAGTTTAGTTTTGTTTTGTTTTGTGTTTGGGAATGTTGTATTTGGTTGGCAAATGTCACCAACTGTTTAGAGAAAGGAGAACAATACCAGTATTAACCCACTGAAGATGACTTGATTTTGGTATAACATGCATTTTAAATAGAGCCCAACCCGAGATATCTGATACTTTGTCCTCAACAGGTTAAATGGAACTTGAACTGTAAGACTTACTGCTCTCTGCACATGGACACTCACTAACAAGTGACCTTTATTCATCTAGTGATCCATCCAGTAAACTCTACTTACCTGTATTCTGGCAATTAAGCCGCCAGGGAAGCCCAGCAGGACAGGTGCATTCATAGCTGGTGTCAACATTCCTACAGGTTCCACCATTTAGACATGGTCCTGTGCTGCATGCATCTGAAATAAGATGAGTGAAATCAGTCAAATATCAAATATATACTCCCATGGATGTCAGATATGATTGACAGTGGGGGAAGGGGCAGGCATGGCAATTAATGCCTGCCATTAAACATGACAGAGAGTGAATGCATTCAAAGCTACGTAACAAATTTGCTTATCGCAGTGATTTCTTAAACCCCATTCAGATAGACCAACTTCGCCGGCTCTGAACCACCTCTGCTACCTCTCCACTTTATGTCTGAATGGTTTAAGCCGGCAAAAAGGAGTATTACGTGAGCCTCTGAAACACCTCTGGAGTTGTTTCAGAGCCGGCGAAAAGGAGTAGCTGATACACTTCACCTTCTGTGTGAAAGGGTTAATAAGCCGCCTCTGCTACTCATTGCATATTGATGCATGCAGAGTTCACCAACATCTGGGCCGAAAATATAATATACACCTCCTGTTCCGGTTTTGCGAGGCGAGTAGTGACTCCACCTTTCTTTTTGCTGTGTGAATGATTTAAGACGCCTATTTTGTGCTATCTGAAAGGGGTTAATGGAGTATCTTAAGACCGCTCTGAACTGCCTCACTTACACCATTTTCTATCTTAATGGGGCTTAATAGTACTTGTCTCACAAGAAGAAAACAATTTTGTGGAAAATTTTACAGCAGTAATCTCAAACAGCATAATGGATTCTAGAATCATTCCAAACTAAAATTGAGCTACTGCTTCTAATCCCCTTACATGTATAAATGTCTCTTTTACTAAACTCATTCACTGCTATGCAGAACACATCAAGACATTATTTTTTTTTATCAATTTATTTATCTACTCATTTAACTATTTGTTCATTTATTGACTCCTTTATTCATCTATTTTTTTAATATATTTATTTATCTATTTCTTCATTTATTAATTTACCATTTAATCTTCAATTAACAGGGTGATCCAATTACTGGGTAGGCAAATACAAAAAATTGATATCCCTAAATACAATTAAACATAAATATAGACCAAACATATACCATAAATATATATATACACAAAATATAACTTGTCAATACAATACTGTAACACTATAAACAAAGTACGAGAACGAGAGCACTAACAAAAACTAGAGCAATTCGGTTGCGCGCAGCTGATGGGGTATGCCTCCGC
>JZLH01S0604502.1:25652-52564 GCA_001188425.1 Eucidaris tribuloides | reverse complement strand
TCGACCAGCCAGTCTCTCAATTATTTATCGCGGTAACGAAGCCATAATTCAGACATATTTAAGGTTTGACCTTTTTGAACCTTTCAAGCCTCCGAAATCTAAATTAGTTCATGTGTGAGGTCCTCCATAGTACATACTTGGTCTAGTTACATCAAATCGATTGGGGGTTCTCAGTTATCCGCGGTAACGAGTCCATGGTAACGAGATCCCGGCATCCGTAAAAGACGGTACGCACCCGGACGCACATTAGGGACTGGAACAAGATAAATGCCTCTCGGAATTCGTTGCGGGGCGATAAAAAACAACAATTATCAGTTGACAGTAAGGAGAAGATGTTATAAAAAAAAAATGTGGGGAGTATCAACTTTCTTGCTTGAATCGTTTGTTTATTATCATGCAAAATAAATTGGCATATTCATTGCAATACTTTTAACAAATCAGTTTTATTTATACATGTAGATGACGCAAATTTATACAAAGCTTTGATTACAAGAATGCTTTCTTTTAAATGTAAACAAATTAAATAGAAACATGTACAAGTAATTATTTTTGCCTTACCTACTGTCAAACACCTGAACCCTGAAAAGCCTGGTGGACACTGACATACAAAACTGAGCAGGTCAGCGGATGCTAAACATGTTCCTCCATTTTGACACGGCAAGGAAGCACAAACAACTGCGAAATGGAGACATGTAAAGGATGAGGATAATGAAGTCTTGTATCAAGGCATAAATGTTATCTCACACAACTCCATCAGCCTCACTCCCCTTCCCCTCCTCCCCCCCCCCCCCCCATCATTGAACCTATATCGAGCCTGTACAAATTTACGCCACCTCCACTGCCTGGAGAGTGTTACAAGCCTTGCAGTCATTGAGTTAACATCAATTATTGAAACTCCATTTGTATAATTTACTTGTGACCAGGTTGGCAAGTTTAGTGGGGGGCTACCTTTTGTTGACAAAAATACATGCAGAATTTCAGTATATAATTAACCCGTTGGAGGCGATTTGATTCACTATAACATGCATTTTCCCTAAACCCCAACATGAGTTACTCATACTTAGTCTCCAATGGGTTAAAATCATATATTCAAATTAAGAAAATAAATGTTTGTTTGTTGTTTTTAATACAATCAATACAAAATAGTCTTAAATATTCATAAATTGTGCAATAGTTCACTGAACTAGCTGCAAGCATTGCATATTCAGACATTAGACTAGTGTAGTAGTCACAGGCACATAATCCAAGGCCCAGGCTATTTAAAAGCAGAAACCTTTCCATAGGGTTTGTACAGGTGACTCGGACCGAGGCTGAGGCCAAAGGTAAGACTGCCAGAAACTGCCCTGAGGCCAGCCTGACTACAACACTGTCAGTGTAGGAAGTTTACTTTGGAATGGGGGGGGGGGGGAACGGGTGCCACATTTTAATAATTTGAGTCAAAAGAAAGCACTGACTACTCCATTCTGGTTCGACCATGGGCCTTTTAGGGTCCCATCATGGACAAGTTCTTACCTGGGGTATTACAATTAGGCCCAGTCCAAAGACTCGGATTGGTTGGACAAAGACAGGAGCGGGTTAGGCTGTCCTGGGACACGACACAAGTCCCTCCGTTCTGACAGGGTTGGCCTTGACAGGGACCTTGAAGAAAAGATGATACACTCCTCCTTACATTGATGTACAGTACATGTATGTTATTATAATTTTATCTAGTCAGTGTAAGACATAAGTTGCTATACATAAACAAGGCAATAGCCAGATTGTGTTTTGGCCACTTGCAACAATATGGAATACGTGTTAATACTTGATGAATCCTTAATGACTATATGCAAATAGTACTTATATCATTACAGAATGTTTGAAGTTGAATTTCACAACACAATTAAGCACTACATTTAGTGCATTTTGAGCCAATGTGAACAAAAATCACAGGCTGACTAGGGTGGGGATTGAACCCATGACCTCCTGGTTACTAGTCAGGCATCATACCACTAGACCGCCGAGATTGCCCCATGGCAGCAGGTATATTATTAGGTTCTGTTCCATCATACGACAGGCAACTGATCATTGTTATAGATAATTTATTATTAACCTGCTGGCTACGGGAACCGGATGTGCCCTGTGTTAATTCTATGGGATTTTCAGAATCTCGGAGGCAACGGGTTAAGAATGTTTTAATTTCCCTTTCATATAATGATTAAGTACTAAAGTCAGTACTGAAATGATAAGAAAACAAATCTACTGGCAGGTCTGAATACTGTGTTATTGTCACAATATAAAACAATCACTGGTGAGTGACTTACTTATTAACTCGCAGTTAGAGCCCACAAATCCAGGCGGACACTGGCAGATGGCGACAGCACCTGTTGAATCTTGGGTACACGTCCCTCCATTACTACACGGGTTGCTGGGAAAACACGGATCTGCAGATAAAGACAGATAAACACCATTTATATCAACAATTCTAGGACAACTACCCCTGGTAAAACTACAACCCTGACAATTACCACCCAAATGATTACCCCCTATGCCATCTACCCCCCCCCTCCCCCAGACGATTACATCATCCCCCTAGACAACTACTCCCCCCAAACAATTACCCCCCCCCCGACAACTACCCCACCCCTCACACCCCAGACAACTACAACCTGGACAACTACTCCCTATAACAACTACCTCTATAGAACCATTACCATGTCAACTTTCAGACAACTGCCCCTTTACATAACTGACCAGTGACAACTGACCTGGAGGGTAGTTATCCCAGAGGGTAATCATCCTAGGTGGTTTTAGGACACCTAACCCACACACAATTACCTCCAGGAGCATTACCACCCCCACAATTACCCACACAATTACCCACCCACCCCCACCACACACACACACACACACATTTACCCTTCTGTAAAATAATCCTTTTGGTTATTATCCAAGGGGTCATTATCCAGGAGGTAATTGTCTGGACTGGTAACTGTCTTGGCGGAACTGTCCTGAAAGATAATTATCCTGACTAGTAATTGTCCAGGGGTAATTGTCTGAGGGGTAATCGTCGTGATACGCACACAAAGAGCAGTGTCTCAACATTAGCACCAGAGCATTACTGGATCAGTACCATGTTAAAGACATTGTTTACAAATTGTAGATGTTACAATGGTAAAAAATATATATAGTTTACTCTAATCATCACCCAGTAATATGATACCTTTTCTTCTGAATATAGTGCTTACTTGTAAATTGGCAATTGTTGCCACTAAACTGTGGAGGGCAAACACAGGTTTTCACGGCACCGTCAAACGATGATGAACATGTCCCCGAGTTCAGGCATGGGCTGAGGACACAAGGCTCGGGATACTGGCAGTTGGGCCCCTTGTTCTGTGGCTGACAGGAACAGGTGAAGGACTGGCCAAAACTGTCTGAGACACAGGTGCCGAGGTTCAGGCAGGGGTTTGGGAAACATGAGTCTGATCAGAAGATAAGGGGAGAAAGGAGAAAGATGAAATGACAGCACTGATATACAGTGTGTCCAAGAAAAAAATGGATCTCTAAAGTTATCAATTACAGCAATTTTTTCCCCTTCATTTTCCAAGAGAAATGATTATTTTTCCCGTTCATATCATAGTGTGTTCTTCTCTGAGCAATACAAAACTTAGATCATTAATTTTCATTCAGTAGTTTCATTTTAGAGGCAATTGTGCAAAGCAGTGCATTTCAGCTTTTCTAGCAGTAAAGCGGTAATGAGATGTCTTATTGATGGCACTGGTTTATTGGTGGAAAGTATCTAATAGCTGACTAGCCTTATTTCTTGATAAGTTTTGACTTCATTCTTACTAAATTCTTACTAAGTTCCTATCAAGTTCTTACTAAGCTCTTACTAGTTCTTGCTGCAAACCACAGCAGATGTGTAAATAAAGCATACCTATTAAATTGTATTGTACAAATCGAAAATTAAGTTGGTCAAAAGTCTGCACTGTTTTACACTGTGAGCACTCTGCAGCGACTCTCACCCTTTTCTCACGCCACAGCTGAAATCAGTACTGGAGGCCCAAAAGATTTAGATTTAGCTCTGAGGTGATGGTTTCCCCTGGCAGTACTATAAAAATGTAACTGACATGTCGTAGATTCCCAGAAATGTATATTATTGAAGACAATTAATTAAATTTAATTCAATTCAATTCAATTTGCTTTATTTTTCTCAGTAATGAAAAACATGATTTACATAGAAATGGTACTAAACTTACAAAGACAGTCAAATAAATAAAACATTACAATAACACAGACTGCACAAGATCAGACAAATTGAGAGGTAGCAGCCAAAAGGTGAACAAAAATCCCTATAAAAATGCCGACCCAATTAAAATTACACATGAAAAAGATGCACTGAATTAGACAAAGAAGAATCTGTCTCTCCTAAAATATGCAAGAAAAATCTGACGTACCTGTGAACTGACACTCTGTTCCTTTAAATCCTTGCACACAATTACATTGATAGGTTCCCAGGATGAGGTTGGGCACGCAAGTCGCCCCATTCCTGCAAGGATTATTCAGAATACAGCGATCTTCAAAACAAAAGGAGAAATAAAATTTAAAACAAATAACACATTAAAAAATAAATGAATATGGATTATTTCTATTCATTTTCAAATATCCTTCAACACAGAAAAACAATAATTACATATGTTGTTATAAAAAATGCAAATATCAATTGTGACAATTACTGAACTGAAGTTTCATTGAAAATATTATATTAGAGATGTTCAGTTCAATTTCATGAGCACCTTCAGTCCCAAATTAACCATATCATACAAAGTTTTGATTTTTAACCCACAGGCCACATCTAACCTGCCTGATGACTCCATCTAGCCTACCAAAAAAATACCAGGTAAAATGACTAAATCAATTTGAAAATGTATATACATGTAATTTGATAAAGGATCAACAAATAGTGGAAAACATTGGGAATATCAGGATGCATTTAAAATGTTAAAGACAATTTGATTTCAATGTAACACACATTCTCCATATACCACAGCCCAAGATATCTTGTTCTTAGTCTCCAAGCAGTTAAGGCACAATCTGTCCAACGCATTTCTGTGGGAGGGTATAACCCCCTTACACACATTCCTTAGAATGCGTTTGTGTGCGAGTATTAATTTGATCATGCACTGGCTTTAATAATATATACATGTATGTTTATATGTTCTGCAATGCAAGTACACCTTCTTACAAGTTTGTATTTGGTGAACATGTACAAGAGCATTAGCTGTTTAGAATTGTTAATCACTCTCCTGGGTTGCAACTGACCTCTTCCCCACCTACATCAATAACCCCAGCACAACCAGAAATACCAGGCTAATTAGCTCACAACTTTGTTTCCTATAATTTTCTGTCCAGCCTGATCAGTTAATAAGCCTTGAAATAGAGTATCTATGGAATCTTAGATCATTAGCAGATAGAATTGTAGGAGTTAAAGGGTTAATCAAAGTTTGCTAAAGGGCGTGGTGGAAAGGGGGGGGGGGGCCACGAGATCACATGGTTGTATACTTACTGATATTTTCACACTGCAGACCACTATACCCTGTAAGGCAGGTGCACTGAAAGTTGCTGGTTGTTCCCACACGACTGCATGTACCACCATTTCTACACGGAGAGGCCAAGCACGGATCTGGAAACAAAGAAAAACTTTATAGTTTTACTCATTTTAAAAAACATAGTTTGACACTCACCAATATTTAAAAATGAGAGTAAAGTGTGGTTGATATGTGACAAAATTTTTCATTAAAACCCCTGTACAATTACCGAAAGGACAATTACTCTCTTGGATGACTTTACCCTCCGCCCACAGTGTCCTGATACTACATTACTAGCCCACTAACATTTAAAATCTGATAGGCCGTTCTTGAGTGTTTATCGTTGGCTAAACAAGCCCAAATACACATCAATCTAAGCAGAACATGTCACCTTGACGCTGGCCTTTTACAACTCAAAAATATCCTAATCAGCTTCATCTTTGTATTTACAATCATACTTGCATACCAATTTCATCAAATCCAATAAGCTGGTTCTTCAATATCGTTAGTAACAAGCAGCCAGTAACACACAAAACAGACAGACAACCCCAAAACATTGATGCCTCTGGCACCTATCGTTTGGAGGCAGTTAATAATAAAACAATCATTTTTTTGCCCTGTGTACAACATTCTTACCATGACTGCTTAGAGAAATTATAAGTACATACCATTAAAATAGCAGGTTAACATGAAATATCTATGCTCTGTACCTGGGATTCATTATTGTTCAGATTCAGATCCACTTTTCATTACAAATTATATTACAAATATTATTTGCCTATACTGTGACTTTGTCCCAAACCTTGCCTCTCCCAAAACCATACAGCTGTTCTTGTTTTTTATTTTCGCTTACCGGAAGAAATTCACAGATATCTGTCCTGTGTAGCCATTGAAACACAGATATCAGTCAAATGTTCCAGAATTCGTCACGATACAAGGTTCCACTGTTTAGGACATGGATTTTGAGGAAGGCATGGGTTGTCTGCATGGTTGAAGAAAACAACTCGATGAAACAAAATGACAGCACAAAATACATGTATTTTCAATTAATGGCTAAGTAATGAACAAATTATGTTAGACACCGTTTAGTAACACCTTCTTTTGAGTCACTAAAAGGTATGTTGGTTGGCTTATATTCTTGGATCAGTGCCTTTACCAGGACAGTAACATGACTGGTGGAAAAAAAAAATGCATGCTCGAACAAAAACTGGTTTAAAAGTTTATACCAGTCTATGCTCCAGCGAGAGTGTATCTCATGGCTGTAAGGATTTGTCTTGGGATTTGTTTACTTAATAAGGAGAATCACACATGAACATTTCAGGACTTCATTTCTCTTAAATCCTAAGAGAAATTAATCCCATTGAAGGCTACACAACAAATTTGTCTCTCACAAGGCATACTAATGGTAGTACTCTAAAATGAGTCGACTTTTGACTTCATAATTTTCAAAGCAGAATCCTTGCATAGTTTACTTGATTCTAGAGTAGTTTTATCCCAAGTTGAAGACTACCCCCAATCATGTCACTTACCCTCCCTGACCACCGGACCATTTCATGCCCACACAGGTGTGTTCCACCTACACTCCATGGGGAGCATTCCCAGCCTCGCTGTTACTAAGGCACTCAGACCAATTTGCTTATACAAGTTACAACAGGATTTCTTGTTATTTCAGGTATTCACTTGTACACCTGCTTAGAGAAAGGTACTGCGGATGAAGTGTCTTACCCAAGCAGACAGACATCACAACAGGATTTGAATTGAGGATCTCTCACTTGAGAAATCAGTGTCTCATCCACTAAGCCATGACACCTAAAATTCAATATTGTAATGTGTGCTTGCACTAAGCCTCTACTCCTCCACAAACAGAACAAGCTTATGTTGTATTCACACAAATTTTGAAAATTTCCAACTTTACAATTTGAGATAAACATGCAATAAACAAAAGAATTTACAGAAAATCACAATTAGTATTGGCATTACCAAATCAAATAAATTAAAACTGAGTAAATCTACTCCCTGAAACCCTTGGAGCCTTGTTCAGTGTAACATTAGATCAATCATAACACCTCATTTGAACTTTTGGTTATGGTGAGCTAACATAACCAGACTGCCAACTTACCAATGTTGCAAGTTAGCCCCACCCACTCCGGCAAACAGTTACAGAAGAAGGAGGTATCTCCACGGTTACTGCAAGTACCTCCATTAAGGCATGGAGCACCTGAACACGGTTGAGGAGCTATCAATTAAAAACAGAAAAATATTGTCATTAAAAAAGGCATTATATTTCAGAGCACATAAACAGACCCACAAATACACAAACACACACACTATCATACACACACAAACACATACACACATATACACAAACATAAATACAAAAAAAAATCAATTTCATACACACACAAACACATACACACATATACACAAACATAAATACAAAAAAAAATCAATTGGAATATGCCAAGAAATAAAGGAAATTGACACGAACGGTATGTTACAGTTACAATAATCAAACAAACATGTCAAGAGCAATATTTCAAAGTTAAAAATGCGCCGTTGTTAGCACTTATCAAATAAAAATGAACAAAACTGACATGGTACAATAACTGTCATGGATGTATTTTGATGTGAAGTACTTTGATGTTAAGTGTGGACAATCAGAAACTGCAACAAAAAGATTAACCAACCACTTATTAGCAATGATAATCAACAATCATTTTTGAAATCTTAGATTTCCATTAACCATTTTTGTCATATTGCTTAAAAAAATGATCACTTTATTCTAAGTATTTGCAAAAAAGATTTTGGAATGATGATAGCATTTAACTAATGTTTGTTCTCTAATTACTGTAAGCTTTGGTCGTGAAGCAAGTAGCATTTCCTTTTTACACCATGGAAACATAGAAGAAAACAGAATATAATAATAATATCCAAAATTAATATAGCACCTTTTCAATATCTCTATCAAAGTAAAACTGAATGTTAAGTTTAGCTGACAGAAACTTGGATGTTTAGCTATACGTGTACATTACAAAACCTTAATTTATAATTTGCCATAAATATATAATTCATATTACATCATAAAAATATAATATTAATTATACAATATAATATGCATATTAGTATAAATATAATTCAAATGTAATTTTAATATATTTATAAAATCTAAGTATTTAGCATGTTACCTTGGCAATTAACGATCTGACAATGAGTGTCCAATCCAGTCAGTGTGAATACCACAGAGGACGATGGATCTCTCTGAAGTTGGACACAGATGTACTGTGGATTAGAACAGTCTAGATTACTCAAATCTAGGGTGGCCTGAAAGAGACACAACAGGATTCAACATCAAGTAAGTATAACAATGCAACAGACAAACAAATGATTTCTTTTTTCTTGTTTTTTATTTTGGCATTGTCAGTAGATTTTCCATGTAGATTGGAGATTTTTAATACTTCTTTTAATTTATTGCTGCTTCATGGAAATGACGGTAGCAGTTAGCGAAGATGTTTGGTAGTGGAGGATGTTGATTTCTATGAAAACTTATCAATATTTTTATATTTTATGTAAGAACGTTGTTGCTGGGCAGCAAATGATAAATTGAGTGGCACCATGGGGTACCAAAATAAAATCTACCATTTGTTGATTTTTTTTTGGCAGTGCTGCCTGTACCCTGGGTTACCAAACTGTCTAAAACTTATTGTTGTAGTGAGCTTTCCAATGTTGAAAAATTCATCTTGTGCAAAATGTATTTTAAGTGGTCTTAACCCTATATTAACTGGAGGGGGTCAAATTGACCCCCCCCCTCGACAATTTTCGCGACTACTCCACCGTGAAAATTTTTTTGACCGCGTCGCTTGCTGACGTTTTACTTTCAAGTCTTGCGCATCTTTTGAGACCATTTTTGCGAAAATCGGACATACTGTTGAGATTGCTGCACGACTTTTTATACATGCATGTCACCCCCAAAATTGCTCAAAAACATGATTTTGTGTACAAAACCAATGCAAATTGTGTTTTCAGCTAAAAATCATAAATGTATGATTATTTTTACTTTTACTGGTTAAAATAGATTAATTTATGCTGTTATGATTGCAAAAGTGTCCCCGAAAAATTTCATTTAAAAAAAAGGAAAACAAAGAAATACATAAGAAATTCACAAAACAATAACATACATAAGAAATTAATTGTGATTCAGCAAATTTTTTTGTAGATAATTGTTACGAATGTCAAAATGAATATTTTCACCAAAAATTAGCATTCTACTAGCTATTGTAAGTAAGTTATAGGCGAAAACATAACTTCATACACTTATTTGCATAATTAATTACTTTTAAAAATATTTTAAAAAATCAATTTTTTGAAGATTTTACTGTACAGTCTTGTAGTTTACATCCGGCTCTATGTGCATGCAAATTTTTGCAGCGATCGCGCGATCTGCGGTGGAGATCTGAACGCAGTAAAAACCTGGTCTGAAATAGCCCAGTTAAAATAGGGTTAAACATGAAAGGTCCTCAAAAGCATACCAACAGTAACATCATTTTCACTTGACTTTTGGTCAGTTTACATTTGTATGTTGCCCACTGGTGGAACACCAGCACCACTACTATGGCCGAAAGTAAGTCGCTACACAATGTGGTAGTACAGGGAACCATGTGGTGCATCAAATACCATCCACCATTTCCAAACAGTTAAGAAAACAGAGCATCTTACCTGAAGGTTATTGAACTGTACTGTCCCTCCGGCCGTGAAAGTCAGGTCTCTCAATGTCTGAGAGAGGAGAGCAAACTGCTGGGCCGATCCAGCCCCTACCCCTCCACTGCTACTGCTGCTGGTGTAGACAAAGACCTGCCAGAGGTTGGTTCCGCTGATGCTTGCCCCAAATTGATTGGATGACGCGCTCAGGTCTAAGTTGATGACGTTCTGTTGTCCACTGTTCAAGGGGAGCCCACTGTCGATGGTGGCTTGAACGTTGGTGAGTTGGACACCTATTATGAGAAAAATAAGAGTAGGACATGTGATATTAAAGGCATCATATAATAATGTTTTCTGTTCAAAAAAATCTAAGCTACATGATTCCCCATATCTGCCAGTGTCTGTGATAAGGTCTAAAAATGAGGACCTGGAAAAAGTGCAGGTTAAAACGATCATTATGTGCTTTAAAAAAGTGAAAACCAGTGAAATCCAGTTTTCCCCCCATAGACCGATACGTTGCAGAATTTTCACACACTGACAGAAATTCATGTGCAGCCATTTTTATGTGTTCAAATTTCACGAGTGACAACATAACTGTGTAAAGTTTTAGAGTGTGTGTGTTCTAGGGTGTTTATTTGTCCATTCAAACAGTGTCAGATATGTCAGATAGCAAAGTTTGACAATTTCTAAAATGGGGCTTCCAGAATGTTATATTGCTTGGTTTGCTTGCTTGCTTGGTACGTTTCTGTCATGGCTGACAGTTCGTGACTTGCGTGATTGATCTCCACTTTTAACGGTCAGCAGCGAGTTGATATAGAGTTGAAAGGGGTTTACCAACAAGGGATTCGATTCTGTCAATCCACCTAGCTTTTGGTCGTCCTGGTCTTCTTGAGCCTTCAATTTTTCCCTGAAGTATTACTTTCTCAAGACAGTCATTGAATGTTATACAGTGTCTTTAAATAAAGTCCCCAGTTTTCCATTTTTCAATGCAAATTCTGTGTTCTTTGATGTTCTAAAATTTCAGATCCGTGTTCTTCTGTGACATGTACAAAACATATGAGAAAGCCAATAAGATTAAATAACAAAAGTTTGGCACTGCAGTGGCACACTTGAAGCTTTGCCAACATGATAAAACTGCAAACAGCTTTGATCCAAATTTTGGTTATTGATGCACGGTTTTATTTTATTGGATTTTGTTTTAGTTTGTTTTGATTGGTTTTTTGCTATAATTCTGTAATTTACATTTTTGGTCACAAAAATATGTTTTTCCTGAAACTCTTTGTTTATTCTTCCATGTTTTTCTCATATTCTGTGAAATTTTTCTGTTTTTCATATCACAGATACCTGACTACTCTAATATTTACCAGTGCACGAGTGCTCATGAAAACTCATGGCAATGTGTATTATAAGCAAATTCATACCATTTTCAACAGGTTAATCTCTTCCTTCTAGTAATAAATGGCCACAGACTCACCTCATAACCTATATCATTTTAAGTCCCTGTATGCAGTCAATGCATGTGGGTTATGTGTATACAAGGTGTGAATATATAATGTATTTTCTGGTGATAGATATTTCTAAATATAACTTGTCAAACTTCTGTTAATAGTCTGCATGTGCAATGTGCAAACTAATCATAAATAACATACATTTTCAGACAAAAGTCCATGTGGATGTTTATTTGTGAGGTGTACATGTCACAATGTCGGATATTAATTATTAAGATGAACATGTACATTACATTGTATCAACAAGCGCATTTGCCTCAATAATACTCGTAATCGAAGCGAAAGATTAAAGGCATTGGATCTCATTTGCAAACATCCTCACAGACCAGGAAAAGATAACCCATGCCCTTAGGCTATTGATGAAGGGCATGTCTGTGAAATCTGGGGATCAGTGATTGCCTAGAATTTAAAAAATGCAAAAGAAAAACATATGCGTTAGTGTACATTCATATGGGCCAGATTTTTTTTCTGCGCGAGAAAAAAAATCAATCTGAAAAGGGAAAATCCATCCACTATAATCCCACTAAAACTTGAGTTCCTAGCTGCCTATTATTTTGCCTAAAGGTTCCCAGATGGCATTTTCTTCCTAAGAACCATTGTATTTACACAATGGTTAATTTTTAGGCATTCATAGAGATCGCCTGGGCATTTAATAAGACATCGTACCAGTATTGAGCTGGTCAGTCTATTGTGAAACACACTATTGTATTATTTGAATAGAATGTCTTGTATTTTATCATTCACCATTGACCGACTGGTCTTGTCTACACCTGAATTTATTACAAAAGGGGCATTATGTAGCAGTGGGCAAAATTGGGATTAACTAATGGTTTTTATTGGAAACTGGGTTTACATAATTACATTAGTTACTTTTTGTATTCTACCCCCTCAGTTAAGAAAAATTCATTGTGACTCATCACCACAAAGGCTGTATAATTTTGCAACCTCTCTCAAATTAAAGTTTCACATCAGTAATAAGTTAACATTTATTTTATTATTATTTTTTGAATTTATTTATTTATTAGAACATACACCTTTGCATTAGTGGCACTTCCAACATGCAGTGCATCCAATAAAAATACACAAAATAAAAAATCAATAGCAAACAAACACTAACAGGGAATGAAAGGTATCTAGATAGGCACTGGTGTACAGCTTTGGTAAATTTAAAAGTACTAAAGTCTGAAGTTTGAATTCATAAGTCAGATTAAAAGAAAAATCCCATTGCATAACACATATCACATGAAAAATTGGATCTACAAACTTAAATGAGTAACATGTATTTTTTGGATTTTGGATACTTATGACAGTCCGATATAGAAGAATTTGTTGATGCTTTACCAACAGCTACATTGACGATTAACAAAGCTCTTGAAAATACAGAATGAAAATCAAAGCTCCCCCCCCCCCAATTCCTTGATGCTCTATACGCACGCGCGTGTGTGTGCGTAAGTATGACTCTCGTCAAGTTCGTGTGAGCTGCTTATATCTGCAAAGTTCACCAACTTACCCGAGCATTGCACTTCTGTACATGATATGCTACTTGTGGGCGTCACCATGAAAGCTGGGTTGGGATTGGATGATTGCCTCAGCTCCACGCAGAAATACCGGAACCGCGAGCAATCTACGCCCGTGAGGTCGACGTTAGTGTTGATGCTGGTGATAGCCGTGGTGCTGCCAGCAGGGACTGACGCGGAGGCTTGACCCGAAGTCAAAGAGGCTGGAGCAAAGGCTAGCCTGGTTCCACCCCCATCATTCTGATTGCTCAGGAACGTGTTGATGGACCTAAGTAAAGGACAAAGACAACGAATATATTTAATGTTTGATGTATGACGCGCTATCCCTAGATAACGTACCCGGTGTACCGCATTGTGTAGCGCCCTCTTGTGTCCATAAAGTATTTTCTTCAGTAATAGAGCTGAGGCTTCTCCAGTGAACAGCAGAAAGACATAAACGCACAAAAAATGGGATGAAACTGAGGTCAAGTTGTTATTTCAATGGTTTTTAGTATTATATAACATCACATAAGAATACATTTTGCACATGAACAGTTTTGAAGATTGCAAAGCACACTCCAAACACAACTTTTACACCGTTTTGTTACCCAGGGCACAGTGCTAAAAATTAAATAAATAATTCAATAAAATGGTAGATTTCTATTTGGTACCCCAGAGTACCCTTTATGTCATCATTTAACCCTTTTCCTACTATCAGAGCAAGTTTCCTCTACATTGCAAACAAGACTTTATGGTCCTTATAGACTTGTTTTATTTTGAAACCTAGACATCACTTCATGCTCCATAGTTGGGGGCTTTCAAGAGTATAAACCAAAGACGAGAACCTTCTCCTGTGCATTTCTTTAGTTCAGGAACAGCTATAAACCTGGGTTATCACATCATATTTTGTTGTGCTCTGGAAGCCTCCCAGCTATGGCGCACATCATATTCTCCAAAACAAACAGCTCTCCATCCCCAGCACAATCGTTCTCCAAATTTTCTTACAAACTTGGTACACTTATTTTCTATTCTAAAGGATGTATCCCATTTTATAATTCCTTTAAAGATTGAACATACAAATATCATTCCACAAACTGGTACTCTATCATCTTTTTTTTTTTCATTGATCTGCACAAAATAGCCATGCTTCTTTCACAGATTTGTACTGACACACAGCTGGTTATATTGATTTGTGTTCTGCAATGTTTGAGTGCTGCATACATGTACCACAAGTGTTTTCACGAATCAAACTTCTACTTACTCTCACATCGGACCCGTCCTGGTTTATTCCATATATTTAACAAGAAAAAAATGAGTGATAACTCAAAAGAAAGTAGCATGATTGGAAGCAGTCCTCATTAGAATGAAGTACAGTGTTTAATGTTTCTACTTCAAAAAATTTGGTTACTCTTTGCTTACTCTTTTTTTAACAATTGTCATCAGTATTCACTGTGACAGGCAAATTTGTTGTACAGCTCTGCATGGATTCAGTTTCTATAAAGATCATACTAACACTTTTTAATTCTGTACTAGTATATTTCTGCTCGTTTCTTCTCAAGTTAAACAAATTCTAGACATATCTTTCCAGCCCAAATGTACACTCAAGTTATAGGTAAAAGTTCTAACCCATTTGGTTCCTGACACATGTTTAAAAGCTTCCAATAATGTCATTGCCCATGGTGTGATGAGGGGTTTCCATAGGAGGTGCAAAAAGACTTAAACAACAGTTTATCTTAGCATTTTCAAAACCTGAAAGTGACATCAACCCAACTATGTATCAACAGGAGAAGATCGCTTCAGGGAACTGGTGTAAAAGTTGGGGTTATAGAGATTCACTCACCAAAGATTTGAACCGGACACACTGCCTCCAGAAATATCCGTAATGATGGACAGGGTGAAAGTGACAGGATTTGATGCTGAATTCTCATCCAGGACAGTGCCCGATCCAATTGTGGTCACTGTATTAATAATTTCAACACCTGCAAATCAAGGAGAAATATATTACACCATCAAAGTTTTCTTATTTTTTTATGTTGTGGTCTTGTTCAAAGGACTGGTGTAAAATGGAAAATTTACCCCAAAACTTGGCTTTAGTGAATGCAGGACATTTTTAGAAACCCAGCATTAAAAGTTTGAGCAAATTTAGATAAGCCAGTCATGCAATATGATTTTTCAAAGTTTTGATTAAATTCCTATGTCATCTTCTCCACTGATTTTGAATATACTTTATCTTATATATTTACTGCCTTGATATCAAATAAACCCTGAATAGTGTTAACACATAATAAACACATGCTGAAAGCAATCTAGGGAGATTAGTATTATCACTGTGTTCAATATACTGGCACTTGGTTTACAATTAATTGTTTTGAACTAGTTAGTAATCTGAAATTATTTTGGTACAATACGCAGTGCTTTCTTCTTGTTATGTCAACATTGCAAAGCAGCAAACAGGTTTTTCACATTGACTATGGGACACAAAATCTATGGCTGCTGGCCAGTATATGACCACTACACTTGATGTTCTCAAAAACAATCTAAAAGCCCATCTTTCTCTATATTTTTTTTAATTCTTTTATATCTAAGTTGATGTCAGTGCTATGGTTACTTTTTGCATACAGTGCTTATAAATACATATCATTATTATCATTATTATGATTACGATTATGATTATGATAATAATGATTAACATTATCATTATCATTATTATCATTATCATCACTATTTACCTCTGCACTGGCTGGGGATGCAGCCAACCAACAACCCCGTCAAAAGGAAGTTAGGATTAGGGTTGGGCCCCTTGGCGACCCGCACGCACAGGTACGGCACCTGCATGCAGGACACACCCTGCAGGTTCAACGAGACCGCCACATTGTTGATGGTTGCCTGGCTGCCCGCGGCCAGCAACGTGCCGGACTGCACGGCGGAGAGGGGCGGCGTGATGGGGGTGATGGCTGTGGTGCCGAGACCAGAGATGAGAGTGTTGGGGAAAATGGACAGCTGCCACAGGCCGCTGCCGGAGACGCTGTCGCCCAGAGCGTTGCTGACGAGGTTGACGTTGAAGTCGAAGGCGTTCTGAGAGATGCCCTGACGCAGAGTTCCAGCGTTGATGATGAGTTGGACCATCTGCATGATGACACCTTGAGTAGGGAAATTTAACGACAATTGATGTACATTTTGAATCATATATCATAAATAAAACACTTTTATGGTACCATCTACCAAGGTAAAAATAATGGGGGCTCTAGACGTTTTGCTCACAAAAAATAGCAAAAAGAGCATGCATAAGTTGCAAAAGAGCCCCTTTACAATGTCACAGCTTCAATATAAAAGAAAATTTGGAATGTGCTGAAACAGAAAGAAAAGCTCCGCAAAGAAAAACTATTTTTTTCCCAGCCATCTACATGATAACACTTGTGGAAAATCAAATCATGAATTATGTACATACTAATTACTGAATCACATATCATATTGAAATAATGTTTGCAATATTACAAAAGGGACCATGGAAAGTGCTTTAAAATTTTAAACATAAATTTATCAATATATACAAGTCAATCAATATTTAATCTACCAGG
This sequence comes from Eucidaris tribuloides, assembly GCA_001188425.1. Classification (NCBI taxonomy): domain Eukaryota; kingdom Metazoa; phylum Echinodermata; class Echinoidea; order Cidaroida; family Cidaridae; genus Eucidaris; species Eucidaris tribuloides. The sequence continues at coordinate 35,723 of JZLH01S0604502.1, read as the reverse complement.
AAGCACTGAAGGACAAGGTAAAGTTGTTATTTTGTGATCTAATATATATAAATTAAAGCACACAAAGAGTTCACTAACTGTTAACACCAATACTGAAAGTTGTTACAAACATGAAGTAGAATTTTCACATTGACATCTCCCTGCAATTGAATCGTTGAATTCACAAACGACCTGAGTTCACATAGTCCATAATGTGGACTTGGGCCCTTTGCAAATTCACAAATTCAATTATCTTTTTTTCTATTTTTTAAATCATTTACACTTTACAGTAGTGGTGGGGTAATATTACCACTACAAACAAACCATGCAGCATGATTAGTCCACAGCTAGTGAGTGAGGACTCATACTGGATCTGAACTAGTTCTTACCTTGGTCAATTATCTGACAGCGGTCTCCTTCCCATCCAAGTGGACAGGTACAAGTAAAGAAAGTCTGAAAGTTTTCGCATGTGCCACCATTTTCACATGGGTTACCCTGACAAAGATCGATAGCTGAAAAAAAAATTCAAAAGTGACCAGATTAAAATCCATCTTATGAGTGTGTGACTGAGATGTATTAATTTGCATTATTTCAGATTGTCTACATAGAAACATAAGATTTTGATTTATTTCTGTTCTGAAAGAAGAAACATTTTTAAAATTACCTCTGGCAAATCAAATTGTCATAACCAACCATTCATCTCCCACCTCCCACAAAATGCAACTCTGTTGTCAAACCTGAAAACATATTCTTTTCAAGCCTGCCAACCACCATTAAAGATTGTGTCCATGATTTGCGGAACCCAAAATGAGCTTATTAAACCAATAAGTTAATATCATTCATAATGAAAAGTTTCACATAAATCTTCACCTCTCACAAAAGCCTTGGGGCTGAAAAATCTGGTTTCATGAAACTGAAAAATGAAATTAAAATAGAATACACTGTTGTAACAACAATCATTGATTTTGAATTTGAATTTAAATTTTACACAGCAGTTAAACTAGTCCGACTGCCAAACCTGATTCGTGTATTATTCGGAAAAACTGAATACCCGCTGATCAAAGCTTACGAGGTCACAAAATCACACCAGTGCAGTTGGACGATTGTCAAGCAATGTTTAATTTGGTTGGACTACACCAAATTCAAAATCAATGCATGAAAGCCACATCGAGTGTCTGAAACATAGATTTCCATTACAAAATTCAACTTAGGTAACAGCCCAATTTGAATTATTTTATTATTATTATTATTTTGACATTATTATATTTCAAAAACTTGACAATGTATGAATCCCAAATTTTGAACACTGTATTTTTTGTACCTTTCTTTAGTTAGATCAAATCTGAGAAAAAAAAATGTTTGTATGTTCTGTGCATGTCAGGCACAAAACTTTTAAACTGGGTATAGTGACAACCCTACCACAACACACCACGAACCAAGCATCTCTTATAAGAAAATTTAAGACTGTTTAATCTCTCACGTGTTTGGCAGAAGTTATCGGTCCATCCAGGAGCACACTGACAGTTAAATGTTGTCCCTGATGCCAGGCACGTAGCTCCGTTTTGACACTGGTGGTTAAGACACGGATCCTGGTCTGCAACACAACAAATTTAAAATGACAGAGCTCTCTGAATATTTTAATTTGAGAAGTTTAGGATCCTGAACAAATTCAGTCTTTTCATGATTTACTTGCTTTAAATGGTATTAGTTACGTCATCAACACATTTATTTTGGTAATCAAGTTATTACAGTGGGTTTTGGGCATATAAACTGAGCAACATTTTGTTATGTTTCACTGTATGCAAACTGCATTAAAAACAATAATAAAAGTCAAGTGTGGATTATGAAAGTTTTTTTTTAATTCCCCTTATCCCCAATTCCATCATGATGATTTTTTTTCTGACTTGGTTTGGCTCAAACTTATGTACAACTAACATAAAAGCATCATTTACATTATGCAAGCCCCATTACAAAAATTATCCAACTTTGACATCTGACCTACACAATCATGTTTGAATGGACAAAGAAACACCCTACAACATAAGACTTTATAGCCAATTATGCCATCACTATGCAGATAAATTATGCATACTTAAGCCAAGTTTCGTGAAAATTCATCACTGATTTCATTACATATTCCATTATATGTGTTAGCTACAGTAAACTAACTGCATACTGCACAAAGTGACATATGACTTCTGACTTCTTGACTTTTGATTAGTCCAATTGTATATGTTACATTTTTCAGCCAAGTTTCATAAACAATCATCAATCCTTTTCTAGAGATATTATACCAAACATTGTGTTATGGACAGACGGACAGACAACCTGAAAACATGATGCCTCGATCTGGCATCACTTTGTGGTAGAGGCATATGAAACATCAACTGCTAGATCTAAGAAACAATACTCATGATAATCATTAAATTGATCTACTCACCATTGCAACTGATTCGTTGGCAAGAAATCAGTGAGGAAGATGAAACTGGGGTAAGGGTGAAATCGGGAGACGCTCCAGAGTTCTTGCTCAAACGGACACACAGGAACGGAATCTGAGCGCACGTGAAAGGTGTGAGGTCAAACAACGTCCGGATGGAGTTCAAATTGAGGGTGGAGCCAGCGACCAGGGGGGTATCCTCGACACCCGCTGGCAATGTTGCGATTTGGGATAAACTGGACGTGCCCAAACCGTTGGACTGGGTGTTGGTGAAAATTTGAACCTGAAATACAAGGGGGGGAGGGGAAATAAAATTAATCTAGGGGTAATCATATATTACAGCTGTGAGTAGCAAGGAAAAAACATAGTAAAGATATCTGATCTCTATGAAAATGACCCAGCACAATCAAATTTCAAATAGAATTTATTCAAATTTACAAAATTAATATCAACCCATTAAAGATGATTTGATTTTGCTATAACACAAATTCTCCATAGACCCCATCACAAGATATCTCGTACTTAGTCTCCAACAGGTTAACACCGGAATTTCACAAGATGATTTCACATTTATCCAAACTCAACTGAGACTGTAAGTTTGTGGTAACCCAGCTAGGCGCATTTATTGTAAGCGCACATCTTGTTGTCAAGGCACGCGCATATTGGTTACCATGCGCGCGCCCGATGGAATGTGTGTGCCGAACGTAAGATTGTGACTGAGCCTTTGCCTGCATGTTGGCCTTGTTTGTTTATTAATTAAATAGATTTACTAGATCTTTGTATGTTCATACATAACTCGGTTGTTGTTCTTATATCAATGTGGAGTCATGTCAAAGTTCATACAAAATGATCTCTTATTCAATTCTATTCAGCAATATGTTGTTGGAATTTAAAGAAGACTCCTACATCAAAACAAAATAGTCAATATTCCTTTGCATGTAGTCCTATAAGATTCAATGTTTAGACATAAACACGCAACTCGGGGCATTTCAATCCACTGTCGAAAATCCAGGAGGGAAACCCATTAATTAAGGGGGGAATGAATTAATAGACCATCCCCCAAGATGAATACGATGATGTCACAGATTTTCGCCAATGTTTTAATCTTGGGAGGCTAGACATACATGTAATGAAATGTAAAAAAAAAATGCTATAATTGTCATAAATCCTATAAATCCCATTAACTGGTCATTGGAATCATCCAACACATACCTGCCACAGGTTCTGGCCACTTGCACTAGCCCCAGAGTTGAGTGAGACGGCATTAAAGTTAAGGATCAAAAGATTATTAGCAGATCCTGCTTGGATGGGTTGACCAGACGTAATGGTGTAACCCACACTGCTTATGAGGACACCTAAACATGGACACAATGAAAAAAATAACATCAACATTGGTTAGCATTAATTAATGCAAATTTACGCAAACAGTCTTGGTATCAGTAATTCAGACAGTCCCATTCTGGATTCCCTTACTATCCACCAGTGAAGTTGAAATTAACTGACATCTGCGGGCAGGAGGGTGGTTGGGTGGTGGTGGTGGTGGAGGTGTCAGTGAACTTGGTGGTGTTGGTGTTTGTGTATCAGTTCATTGTTCAATAAATGTAAAAGCATGATCCTAGTTTGATCAAAATCAGATCATATTCAGTTCTTAAGTTAACATGGTAACTAGCTGAAATTAGTATACAAGACTGACTGATGTTTGACCAACGTTTGTATCAACTTACAAAATCTGATTTATTTTTCATTATTATGTCATAGTGCACCTGAAGTTGCTGAAAATCAATCAGTGGTTCATAAATTATAGTAATGAGAAAATATCAGATGACGGGACAAATAGACAGTTGCGATAAGTGATCTAGTACAGGCACATAGTTGCATAAGTCAGCCTAACTCAGATTCTGGCTGATTTCTATCAAATGTTGTCCTTACTGCAAGCGCACACCCACCACCACTATAACCCAGAGAATATGCTTGCACGTCGCAGGGGGAAGGGGGGGGGGTTACTTGCAGGGAGAACAACAAATGATAAAATCGGCCAGAATCTAGACTGAAGTCAGCCATGCCATTTATGAACATTTTATAAACAGAAGACCAATTAAAAATCTTTGTAACCGCTGTTACTTGTTATTACCATTGCAGCTGACTGGAGTACATGATGTCAACACATCAGTGTTTGGTACAGGAGTCAGAGTAAAATCCGGATTCGAGTTTGTATTTCTGCCAAGAACCGCACAAACGTAACTCAGAGTGACGCAGGTGGAACCACTGAGGTTCAACACGCCACTAACTCTTTGAAGCGTGGCTGTAACGCCGGTGTGATGTCCAGCCAGCTGCCCCGCGGTCAGAGTGACCCGGGCACAGGATATAGGTCTGCTTCCAGACCCGATTACGTTGCTGCTGCTGGCATATAGCTGGACGGTCCAGAGGTTCGAGCCGATGACTCTTCCGCACTTTGGATTGGTGTTGATGGACAGGTCAAAGTTCAAATTGTGTGAAATGTCATTTTCCACCAAGGGCGTGCCGGAGTTTACTACCAGTGAAGTATCAATCACTTGAACACCTGTGAGTAGTGTTTGGAGAAATGAAAGGAAAAGTGGAAAGGTGAGGATGTACCATCAACTATCACTGGGTAAACACTGTCTTACCCTACTTCACATATTATCCCCTGATCATTGGATCCATGTCAAGCATGTACCATGTGCACTACCTCCACTCCATGGGGAGTATTTCCAAAGAATTTATTTCAGTATATAACATGAAAACTGAATGATAACAAATGTGAACAGCGTATGACATCCTAGCATAAAATAATAGAACAACACCCTGTCTACATTCAAATCAGATTCGCCATAAATTGTATTACAGTTTATAGTTATTTTTTAAATGTACACCTCATTTTCAGGTCTTGTACAGATCTCAAATCTTGAAAGGCGAAAGTATGTAGATAAAATTCTGTCATTAGCCATGATGTTGCAATGTTTGGTTAGCATTGTCCCACATATGCATTTCTCTATGAGTACTTTGTCAGCATGGTAATTGTTGTTGTTGTTGTTGTTGTTGTTGTTGTTGTTGTTGTTGTTGTTGTTGAGATTTTGTTATAAAATGAGTGTTTCATTCTGTTGTTATCAATGATACTCTGTTCTTTACCAGACTGCCATTTTCAGAAATACCAACAATAAAATACATTGGTTTAAAGCATTTTTGGTCAAAATTGTCTCAAGGACTTCATATTACTTTTGAGTGTCAATTGTTGAATAAATTGCTTCTAGACCTGAACATCCACCAAATCAAAGGATACAAACAGCACCGATGTAAAGGCAATGGGTTCAATTGAGATTATAACCCAAAATAGGAATACAAGTGAAATGTTGAATCTCATACCAGTGCAGGTCAACCGCTGACAGGCCACTTGCGGTGCTCGAGAGAGAAGGTAGTCGGGCGAAGGCAAGTCCCCCTTCTCTACCAAGACGCAGAAATACTGGATGTCGGAACACGTCACACCATTCTGGACATTCCACTGAACACTCATGAAGCGGATTTGGGTCAGGATTCCGGCATTGACATTGGCGCCTGCTTGACCACTGGTCAGGGTCACTTGGGTCACCAGCGAGCGAGTACCAGCACCGGTCAAACTTGCACTGCCGAAAACCGTCACCTTCCAGAGGCCTGTTCCCTGGACGCTGCCAGCACTGGCATCCGAGGCGAGATCGACATCAAAATTAATCTGCTGGGCCGCGAAACCTTCTCGTAGACTGCTGCCACTGGTTATCCTTAGTATTGTGGAGGTGATTTCAACTCCTGCAAGAATAGAGAGAGGATAGATGCAAGCACCACTCTGTAGTCTGTATGCTCTGCTATAATTGAACCCAACCCATAGCAACACATACATTTTGTTTTCATTTCAATACTAAGAAGTTCAAAGAACCTACAAGTCACAATGACATTCATAACATGAAGTGTCACATTTTACATTGCAATGTCCAAATCTTGAATACAGTTTTAGTGTGACTATTTGGTTGGCAAACTACAGTCCAACATCAGTCATACGGCCATCACTTTACCGGATCTGTATTATAATCTCTCTTTTCCGGCCATATCACTTTTCCAAATGACTGCTGGTCCCAACGTGGCTGGTTTACTGAGACTGAACTGTAATATCAATTGGCAACCAGAAATATTTTTCCCTCACCATTGTAAATAGAAACTTAAAACTTTAATCAATCTTAGGTAAATCAACAAAGAAACCTCATAGAGCTGACTTCAAGGTCATTTAAGTTTTACCTCTGCAGGTCATCAGAGAACATCCAATTAAGACATTATCCGTCGGCACGCCAGAGATCTGGAAATCGACGCTAGGATTAAGGCCACGCCCAATTCTGGCACAGATGTATCTCATCTGGGAACACAGGGCTTGGTTGACAATGATGTTGGCCTGGATCGAGCGGATTGTCGTCGACGTCGGGGGTAACCATGATGCCTGCGACTGGGTGGAGTTCAGGATAACCTGCACCTCCCCAAGTCTGTTGGAGAGACCAGATGACACGGTGCTGAAGAACGCATCTACCCGCCACAAGCCGCTGCCAATCAAGAATTGAGTGGACTGAAAGTGGGGCGTGAACGTGAGGTCAAAGTTCACCGTCTGCACCGTTTTGCCCTCAGCAACAGCATTGCTGGGAATGGGCAACGTCTGAGACACAAGCACCAAAACTGCCAAGGAAAAAAATTGTATGAGAACATATTAAATGTGTGTGGATTCAACAATCTTACCTTAAAGGCAGAGCGTCTCTTTTGCATACCTAAAAGTTAACATTGTGTAAATACACCAGTATATGGAAGAAAATACCATCCAAGAACCTTGGGCATAAAATAGGAGCTGGAAACTCAGTTTTAGTGGAATCATAGTGACTGTTAGACTCTGATTTAGTGACAAAAATTCCTAGCATAGAACATACACTCAACAGCAAATTGTTTGGGGGTTTTTACTCATTTTTTCAAATTTTAGGTAATTACTGATCTCAGATATGTCCTTCATAAATAGCCTAAATCTGAGCATGACTGATTTTTGCTGTGCTTCAAGAGGGGTGCAAATGAAATTCCCTGCCTGTAACCTTTTTTGTGTCACGTTTGATGAGTTCCACAGATCTATAAATACAGCAGAAATAATTACTAAGGATTACTTCATCCACTAAATCCTCTGCTGGTACAATGCATTCCTATCAGGTCTAGTGATTCATTCAAACATGTTATGCACAACACGATGGTAACAATAGTGTACATGTAATTTGTCCTTACGAATCTGGATTTAATCCAAATATTGACAGAATGTCGGGAAATAAAGAGTAAAGCTATTAACATAACATTTCATCAACATATTCAAACACAGGAGACAAGGTTGACAAAGAAAAGCAGACATTTTAATTTAGAGGCCGACATTAAAAAATCCACTTATTTTAATCAATAGTTGGGTTCACACTAACAATGCATACAAGTTAAATTGTAGTTTGCTAACTTTGAGGATAAGGGAGCCCCAAGCAAGTTAAACAGAAAGTTAAGTCCAGTACGAACACCACTGTAGTTACAAGTAACTACCTGCTAAGTTGACTTCATCTTGATACCTCTTCATCCCAAGATTTCTTGTGGTAAGTCATGGATAGCTCAATGATTTTCAGTATCACTTGACACATAACATCAAAGTTAGCGTGGGTGTAAACAAATTAATCAACAAACTTGTGCTTTTAAAGCTTGACCCCTGCCAGGGAAGACTAATTTACTGAGGGAGGAGTGAGGGTGTGGGTGTCCCCCTCCTAGAGTGCTAAGCTTTTTTGTTTTTTAATGTAGAATTATGGATTGTCGTGCATACCCAAGAGGGTATTTTCACCTACAGGCATTATTCCTGTGTTTAGTTGAGTATTGGGTACTTTTGTCATATCATATTCAGCTTAAGCTTTAAAGATGCTTCTAAATAAAATAGTATAGCAAAGCTAATTGCTTCTGGATTCATATTTCAGAAAACCCCCAAATTTTTTTACAATGCATTCACAACCAAAATAACATTATATTGGTCAAACAGTAACAGGTTTCCACATGCATATTACATTTGCAATATTACAATAAATATTTTTTGGCCCATTTTCAGAAATTCTGGAATTGCCAGAAATTTTAGAAAGTTTTCCTGTTTTTGGAAAAGTCCAAGAATTTCTGGAAATGTGGCAATATTGAATTAATTGAAACTATGAATCTCATCATCAATGAAAAACTACATTTGAAAGAACTTGTGATAAGTTATCACTGATAACGTGATGCTACGTGACTAATGTAGTGAATGTGAAAACAAAAGAAAGAGGCTGACTAACCTGAGGCACAGAATTGTCCTGTAAACTGAGTTGGGCATACACAGGTGTAGGTAAGTCCATTTGAATCCGGAATGCATGTTGCACCGTTCACGCATTGATGCTGGTGGCAAGGGTCCGTTCCTGTAAGAACAAATACAAAGGTGTGATTGTACTCCATCTGTCAGTTCCCTGTCAGTTCCACACTTATTTCATAAGTCTTTGGAATGTTGTTAAAATGGTACAAGAATTTTACATGCTGTACACTACTGTTGTGAGGTAGATAAAGTGTGCATTTTATGGAAGATAATGACTTTTAAAAGAGTTTCTCTTTTTGGTGGGGGGGGGCCAATGGTATAATACATTTAGGGTGTCAAACAGTAATGTGAGATCAACAATTCAAACAATTTGAATCTGATGGCTTTTGAGTGTAGTTAAAGATTTTGAAACCAAGTTATCTCTACGCCCCCCCCCCCCCCCCCACGTTTTATTCATTTCTTTTGAAAGCTAATGTAAGAAATTCCTGGCATTGAATCATGCAAACATCACAAATGCAGTGCAATTTTTATTGATTCAAATATTGAATGTCCCAACGGGGAAATACAATATGTCAGATCCCAGTCATGCCAGAAAGACTATTTCAATTAATACAATTCAGGGGCGGATCCAGCTTTTTATAAAAGGGGGGGTTGGGGTGGTATGCGATGGAGCATAGCGACCGAGTCCAAGCGAGCGGAGCGAGCGAGGGGGGAGGGTGTAGGGAAAATTTTTGAAAATCTGTGTGTGAAAATGGCGTTTTCTTGCATCTAAAACACCACTATTTTTGGTATAGAGGTCGTTGCCAAATTAACCCCCATGAAAATTTGTAAAATTAAGTTGCATTTTCCTGCAATGTAAGGCCAGTTAACAACACAGATACAAAGAATTGGGGACCTTGGAATAAGCACTGTTAGCCTAATACTTTTATTATGAACAGCTTGTCACTGATACTCACTGGCAAATCTCAGTCAAATGCCCGTGTCCTCAAAAAAGCTGATGGGGGGGGGGGAGGCAAGGGACTCTGTGACATTTGTTCGCCCAACCCCCCCTCCCCCAAAACGAACTAACTAATAATAATAATAATAATAATAATAATAATAATAGATAATAATAATAATAATAATAATAATAATAATAATAATAATAATAATAAATGAAATAAATACATAGAAATAGAATAAAATAAAATTACAAGTTTAAAAAAAAGATAAGATTTTAAAAAATGGTCCCCGGATTTTTTTTTTGGGGGGGGGGTTGCAACCCCCCCAACCCAACCCCCTCCCCTCC